>JAPEBW010002493.1:0-11663 GCA_027405785.1 Ophiocordyceps robertsii
CAGAGGCAAAAAGCGGAAGAAGCGCTGAGCCCCCGCCGTTTCGTCCAAGAGGGTCTTCTCCACCTTGGGGTCCAGGGAAAAGCGGGTCCTCGTTGAAGAGGGCAAAACGTCGACTCGGCTTAAAAGTACAAACTCTCTCCGAGTTTCTCAACGACTGCTCACGCAATGTACATAGCTTCTGACTACTAACTAGGTACTGTATGTAGTCTCTGCCCTGGCGGTTTAGGTTAGTACAGTGCCTTGCAATCATGCAGGGACTCTGGCCGGGCACAGTTGATTGAGCGAGCTCCGGGCAGATGTTGGACCACGACGTTTTGTATGGAATACGGAGTACCTTTTCCGAGTGGTACGAGTAGCACACCAGGTACCTCGAGGTACTCTGTAGTGGTATCAGGTTTCCGGACGGACAGGCAGGCACCGTCCAATACCTACCCGCCAGCTTACCTCACCGGTCCGGTGGCTGCTCAATCACGGGTTGCGCCGCCATCAATTTACCTCCCTTGAACAACCATCCCTTTTCCATCATGGCTTGATCAGTGCCTGTCGCGAACGCCGGGCTTCCTCTGATCCACAGCACTCTACGCCCCCGCGCCTTCGCTCCTCTGCCGGCCCCGAATTCCAGCTGCCTCCCGCTGCCTCCCGCAGCCTCCCGCAGCCTTCCGCATTCCATTCCTCTCCTCGAGCGCCAAGCCGAGCCCCGACTTTTGCGTCGCCCCCCGCCCCGGCTGCGGCCGCCAGTGCCGATCCTGAGGATCCGGTCGGCGGACTCAATTGGACTGTCCAGCCTGGCCGGCGGCCTACGCTCACCCGGCCGTTGAAGATGACGGTCGAGGACGCGCCCCGTCTGCTTGCTCGGGGAGCTCTACTGCGACGGCAGATGAGCGACGGGGCCCTGGCCGGAACCGTTGTCGGCGTCGTTGTCGGCTTCGGCCTGCTCGCCCTCTGTCTTTATCCAGTCATCGTCTATCAGATCAAGCGCCGCCGACGTCCCAAAACTCCGCACCTCGACATCGAGAATGGAGCGGCCGCTCATCCTGGCGGCCCAGAGGCGGCCCACCTGGGTCACCATCGACGGCTATCGTCGAGCGACTCGTTCAAGCGCGAAGGCGAGCTGTCTCGCGGCGCCGTCCCCGCCGCTCCCAGAAACAAGGAATGGGGCCTGGCCTCTCACAATCAAGCGGTCGCCCACGCCGCCGACGGCCATGCTTCGCCGTGGCAGATGTCGTCGATGGGCGCAGATGCCAATACGTCGGACGCGTCTCGAGCAGCAGCCCACCCGTTCACCGGCGAGTACGGCGTGCACTCGTCGCCCTCGCCGTTGCCCTTCTACGCCGGAGAGTACATGCCCGTCTCCGAGGTGCGCGACGATCACCCTGGAGTGCTCCGCGGAACCAGCGCCGACTACTACAGCCCTTCGATACCCTCCGAGGCCTTTGGCATGGTCACGACTCCCGCAGACGCCCCTGCCGACATACCCCGTGCGAGTCTGTCGGCATCTCGCAAGAGCTCCTTCAAACATAATGTTCGGCACATGTTTCGGCGGACAAGTGGCCTGAACCGCACGACGGATTCCTGCACCTCCGCTGCCGGCGCCAGCGACACTCTACCCGCATCCCACGGCGCTTCTGCCTTGCGACAGATAGCTACGGGCCAAGACTTGGCCGAATCCCCAACCGCTGTGTCTCCAACCATCATCGTGCCTGTGACGTCGGCTGCTTCGCCTCCACCACAACTACATCATGCCGAATCATCATTCAATACCTCACCCTCGCCCCCGTCCTACCCTGCTCCCGGGACGGTGAATCCAATGGACATCATGCCCGCAAGCACAGAATCCGAACTCTGGCATCGAACAGAACACGAGCTGCTGGCATCATCCCACGGCCGGCCGGCAGCAGTCTCGCATTCCCCGGAGCGCGAGAGCAGCAATGAAAACGATACCAACACGGACTCTGCTCCCTCTACAGCGTTGGAGACGCCGTCAACAGTTGTCCCCCCTCGAACCGCCCTGGGCGCCAATTCCCCCACTCCCATGGAAATACCGGAGCAGATCGTTGAGGTCCATGCGAGGGACGATGATGCATCCATCGCGGACGCTCATTCACAGGATCACATAAGCCCACTGCCATTGCCACACAATAGGGGGCATCAACGCTATCTCTCTGACCAATCTGTACCCTTACAAGGACCTGGATCGACGGACCTATCATCGCACAACACCCCCTCGACACAGCTCGACAGTCCGACTCCAGAATCATTGACTAGCTCCGACTTTCGCCACAGCGTCTCGCCACAATCGGTGGTGGCCTCGGTCAAGACTGGCGTCTTTCGCTGTGATGAGCCAGGATGCAACCAGGCCTTTGACCAGCCACACAAGCTCAAGTAAGTATCGACAGTGGGCTTTGCAGTTTGAGAATAGGAAACTGACCACTTCCTAGGCATCACCAGAGATACCATAGCAAGGATCACAAATGCCCGTACGACAACTGCGGGAAAGGATTTGGTACTAAAACGCACCTGCAGCGTCACATAAACGACCGGCACGAAAAGAAGAAGAAGTTTCACTGTTCGGTGCAAGGCTGCGACTACTCCAGAATAGGCGGCAAAGGCTTCCCCAGAAAAGACAACTGGAAGAGGCACATGACGAAGATTCACAACATGGATCAGGCCCATCTCCCCGAGCCTGTCGAGGCGGACCAGGAGATGAGTGGCGTGTGATGCGCCTCGCCCTCAGCCGCCCGACTCGCTTGGCGGCTATCAAGTCGCGACGCGGCGCAAGGAGGCACGGATCCCAGCCGTGAAATGGCATTTAACCGGGTTTGTAGCGCTAGTCCGAGCGCGATATATGTAACATGGATAGGTAACCAGAAGGAGAACAGGGCAGATGGTCGAGGAGCATCTTGCACTGATAATGGGCTGTTATGAGCGGATTTGCAGGGCGTTATTAGAGGAAGGATCAAGGAAGCACATCACGAGAAACGACGGCAGAGTCAAGGGGCTTTTGGGAATGGGCTTAGGCGTTGGGGATGGCGGCTAGCGACCGGTGGTGTTTCTGGGGGCATCAAGCGGGACGAGACAGGCGTCGTCGTATGCCAATGCATAGAAGAAGGGCAGGTGGAAAACAGCGCACCACCGGACTTGGTTCAACTCAGTTCTTTGGCCAATCTTCTGACCAGTTTCTTCTGGTCTTCTATGACTAGCCTCTTCTCGTCCGTCTCCTGGACGGCTCTTCCCACCGCAATGACTGTCTTGACGTTCTCGCTGTCGACCCACAGCTTGCCATTCCTCCCGGCTGCCGTCTCGAATTGGAGACCCAGACCCGCCAGCTCGTCCAGGACCACGACCTTTCCATGCTGGGCAGTCTTGGGCATCATGAGCCTGCGAGCCATGCCGAGGGAGATATGAAAGACCATGCCGCCGGTGAGCGGCCCCAAGCCTTCCGACTTGCCCGTGGTGGGCGAGACGCACTCGAGCTCGGCCTCCATGTGCTTGTTGGCGAGGCTGACGCGCGCGTAGACGAGAGCGCCGGGCGCGAGTACGGGACGGGTCTTCTTGGTGGCCGACTCGAACGACAGCTGCGGGAGGAGGACGGGGGCAGTGTAGTCGGAGAGGAGGACGTAGTAGATGTCTGCGGCGCTCTTGTTGACGGTGCCGACGACAAGCTCGCCGACTCGCGGGACGTACTGGCAGTGCAGGTCAGCATCGCGCGCGGTTCTTATGGCAATGGCTAGCATACCCTTCCGTCTGACGTCTCTACGTGGATGGCATTCTTTTGTCGGTCCGTGACGAGCTGGCCCGCGACGGTCGGGAGGATGCGGTCGGGCGGGACATGGCGAAGCCCAGGACCCAGGCGGAGGGGCTTCTTGGGGTGCGAGGGGATGTGCGAGGGGCCAATGCCATCGCCCGGCAGGACAAAGACGGGCTCCGTGGCCATGACGGGCTGGCTGGCTGGCTTTGTGAGCGGTGGTGTTTTGCTTCGCGAGGCGGCGAATTTCAGCCGCCAAGCAGATTGATAAGGCATGTACACAGAGTATTCGTAGAGGGGCATCGATAAGCGGCTTGCTGGCGACGCGGCAGGGGCGTGCGCCTAGATCGGCCAGTCGCAGGGCTCGAAATTTTTTGGCAGCAGAAAAGGAAAACCCCCACTATTACAAACTACTTCAAAGCAGCAACCCGTCTCTCCAACACTTTTTGCTGCCAGAAGTGCCACAATCAACTCGTCCCATTGTCCACTCAGTCAGCCTCGGCTTGCTCGACATCTCCTTGCTACAAACGTCGCTCCAAACGTCGCTCCGAATGGCTGAGAACAGGGGCGTCAAGCCCGGTCCTGAGCCGGCGGACCGTGTGGCGATTGGCATCACCTTTGGCAACTCGAACAGCTCCATTGCCTATACCGTCGACGACAAGGCCGAGGTCATTGCCAACGAGGATGGAGGTGCGTGAGCTCGCCAAGCCTTGTCCGGGCTCTTGAGGCGGGGACGAGCCCGCAGGCGGGCGACGAGTGGGAGAGAGCTCGCAGTGTGTTGACAGTGGACGCATAGACCGACAAATCCCGACGGTCCTCTCCTACGTCGATGGAGACGAGTACTACGGCCATCAGGCCAAGGCGTTCCTCGTCCGCAATCCGACCAACACGGTTGCCTACTTCCGCGACTTCCTGGGGAAAGAGTCCGTTCATCCACCTCGCCCCATGGTGCCTTGGGCGCGCTGACGAGACGCAGATTCAAAGCCATTGACCCTACCCACTGCCATGCCGCCGCCCATCCCATCGACTCGGCCGGCACCGTCTCCTTTTCCGTCGAGGACAAGAGCGATGAGGGAGAGGCGTCCACTGTGTCGGTCAGCGACGCCTCGTCGCGCTACATGCGCCGCCTCGTCAACTCGGCCTCCGAGTATCTGGGCAAAAAGGTCACCTCTGCCGCCATCACGGTCCCGACCAACTTCACTAGCAAGCAGCGTGAGGCCCTGATCAAGGCTGCAAACGACGCCGATGTCGAGGTCCTGCAGCTCATCTCAGACCCTGTTGCCGCCGTCCTGGCCTACGACGCCCGTCCCGAGGCCACAGTCGAGGACAAGATTGTCGTCGTCGCTGACCTTGGCGGAACCCGCTCCGATGTCGCCGTCGTTGCGTCCAGGGGTGGCATGTACACCATCCTGGCCACGGTGCACGACTACGAGTTTGCCGGCGTGCACCTCGACGGGGCCCTCATGGACCACTTTGCCAAGGAGTTCATCAAGAAGCACAACACGGATCCCCGCTCAAACCCCAGGAGCCTGGCCAGGCTCCGACAAGAGGCCGAGGCAACGAAAAAGGCCCTGAGCCTGGGCAACAATGCCCAGTTCAGCGTCGAGAGCTTGGCAGACGGCTACGATTTCTCGTCAACCATCAACAGGATACGCTACGAGATGATTGGCCGCAAGATCTTTGAGGGCTTCAACCGCCTGGTCGAGGGCGCCGTCAAGAAGGCCGAGCTCGATGTCCTGGATGTCGATGAGGTCATCATGTGCGGCGGCACCTCGCACACCCCTCGCGTCGCAAACAACTTGCGCGCCATCTTCCCCGAGATGACGCCCATCCTTGCTCCCGCGACGAGCACGGCTGCCATCAACCCCTCGGAGCTGCAGGCCCGCGGCGCCGCGCTGCAGGCCTCCCTGATCCAGGAGTACGAGGCCTCCGACATTGAGCAGTCGACGCACCCCGCCGTCACCACTGTCAACCACATCTCCAACGCCATTGGCGTCGTTGCCGTCGGCCCGGATGGCGAGGACGTCTTCAAGCCCATCATGCAAGCCGAGACGGCCGTCCCGGCCCGTCGCATCGTCCACCTCGCCTGCCCCAAGGACGGCGGCGACTTTCTCATCAAGGTGGTCGAGGGTGGCACTCACATCAAGGTGACCAAGCCGGAGCCCAAGGCCAAGGCATCAGGCGCAAACGGCGACAAGGAAGACGACTCCGACTTTGACTCCGAGGAGGAGGAGGAGGAAGAGCGCGAAAAGGTGTGGAAAACCGGCAAGCAGCTCGCCGAGGCTGCCGTCAAGGGCGTCAAGAAGGGCGGCAAGGTCGAGGTGACGATCAACGTGGCGGGCGACCTGGCCGTGACAATTACTGCGCGCGAAGTCGGCGGCAAGGGCGGCGTGCGAGGAAACCTGGCCGCTCCTTGAAAGCTCCCTTGAATAAACGTGGACGAGGGAGAGCAAGGGGTGTGCTTGGCATGCGAAGAGGAGAAGGAAATGACGGCCCTTCCTGCTTCGTCGTCGTACCAAAGCACGTCGACCGCGTTTCGATGGGGTCGTTGGGGGAAAAGAAGGTAAGACTTGCCTCGGATATAGACAGCCTTGATGAACAATGTGTTTCGGGGGTGGTGGGCAGGCATGCTAGACTAGACCAGAGAGACGTCTGGGCTTTGAACGGTTCCTACTGTTTTCTTTTCCTTGGAGAATAGAGGAAATACGGAGGAAAGAGAAGAAGAGACAATGAGAGAAAAGTTGGCAGCGCCACGTGATATTAAGATGGGTTTGCGCGGGCGATTCTGTCGTTAAGGGGGGGGCGTCTCGGCCTGGAAAGGCAGCCCGTGAGGTGAAGTCACTTGCGAGCTGAAGCTTGCCATGCCCCATGTCCAAAACCTTGCCTCTTTTTGCCATTGCATCTACGTAGCCACGCCCGGCAGCTTCCAGGCGACCAGGTCATCGCGCAGTTCGAACTCGTCGACCTCCTGGACACGCCTCGGCGGCCCCGCGTCGTCGCTCCTCCGGTCGCCGTCGCTGCTACCCCCGCCTCCGACCCCGAGCGCCGGCGCGAGGCTGGCGGCGTCGTCGTCGTGCGAGTCGCGCCCATCGTCGGCGGCGGCGGAGGGCGGCCGGGCGATGCGCACGCCCTTTTTGGCGGGGGCGCCGCGGCCCGTGACGGTCGAGGTGCTCCTGTCGCTCGAGGCGCTTTGCGTGCGGCGATGGCGGCCGTGGGTGTTGTAGCCGGCGCCGGTGCCGGGGTGGAGCTGGTGCTGGTGCTGGGCGGCGAAGCGGCGGAAGTCGCCGGGGCGGAGCGTGTTTTGGTTGGCGTCGGCGGCGGCGTCGTCGTCGTCGAAGTTGGTGTCGTCGTCGTCGCTGCCGGGTGCCGAGTGGGCGTCGCGCCTGGTGCGCCAGCCATTGCCGCCCGAAAAGATGTCCTCGATGCACTCGTCGGCCGTGAGCTCGCTAGGCTGACGTGACCACGAGGCTGCGAGCGTGCGCCGGTACAAGTCTTGAATCTCGGCAACGTCGCGGCCCTTGGATATGCTGGGCAGCGCTGGAGCAACGGGGTAGGTGGCAAGTTAGTTTGCGTCGCCGTTCGGGATCAAGGGCTTTCACATACGTCCAATCTCGTCCTCGGCTTGTTCGGGGCCCATGAAGCTGGCGATGCCGCCAAAGACGGGGGCCGTCCTCAGAGGCGGCGCGACAAAGTGGCGCTCCCCGTCAACCTGGACCATGAGAATGCCAATCTTGAGGGTGCTGTTAACCTTGCTGTCTTGCATGAGGTGCCTCCGGACGATGCCGTCGCCGGGCGTCTTCTCGTCCGGGCCATCAGGCAGGCCGGTGCTGGTGGGACTGCTGTCGACGTTGCTGTTTGTGTGCCGGGGGGGCGAGGCGACGACATCCTTTGCAAGAGCCTCGCTCTCCTCGACGTACTCGCTCAAGTTGAGCCTGACGTGGCCGAGGGTGATTTTCTCGGCAACGGGGAACTCTTGCAGCACCTCGATCTCGAGGGGGCACTCGGCGAGGCTGTCGTTGCGGTCAATGGAAATGCGCACCGAAGGGACAAGCTTGCTGAAGCTGTAGTCGACCTTGTGGTTTGAGATGGGGCACTTGGCAGTGCGGCCGCGGTGCTCGGCGTGCATGGAGTGGGCGAGATGCCATTTTATAAAGGAGTGGCCAGAGACGAGCGGGACATTGTTGAGGTCATAGATCTGGGAGTGAGTGGATGGTGAGCGCGAGGCGTCATGACGACGGAGTCTTGGCGAGGCTCTCTCACCTTGAGATGCAGTTCAAACTTGGGCTAGGAGGTCTGGTCAGCAATTGTAGGTCTGAAGGGGTCTTTGGAGGCCCTACTTTTCGAGCCTTGCCAACTGTTGGCAGAAAATACATGTTAGCAGCGGCAACAACTCATGCGATCCCAACGGCGTCAGGTGAGAAAAGGAAGCCGAAAAGGGCTTTTTGTGAAGCCAGCCGAGACCGGTACAGTTGGTTCGAGACGGTTGGTGGCTTGCCGCTTCATGTTTGGCGGACAAACGGGGGGGGACCAAGGTCATGGTTTGGCCGTGGACAAAGGGAGTCATCGTCAAGGTG
Source organism: Ophiocordyceps robertsii (assembly GCA_027405785.1). NCBI lineage: Eukaryota > Fungi > Ascomycota > Sordariomycetes > Hypocreales > Ophiocordycipitaceae > Ophiocordyceps > Ophiocordyceps robertsii. The sequence goes on from JAPEBW010002493.1 coordinate 8,320, forward strand.
TGGCGACTCACTCAAGGAGGTCATGTCTGACTATGGAACCATTTCTCAGCCGCAAGACCGGGCAGGGGGGGTCCGTCTTGACTCGGGCAGCACCAGCGTCTGTGCAACGGGATAGGGCGAGGACCAAGTGAGAGCCGGAGGCGGCGACGACGAGGGGTGGCACGACGGGGAGTTGACGATGAGTGAGCCAACAATCCAGCCGCCGCACTGATGCTGACGCAGGAGCCGGGCTGGGAGGCGCAAACACGTGGGCGGTGGGGAGACGCAGAAGGCGGCGCCGCTGCTTGGCTGTTGTGGGCTGAGAGTCGGAGGTTCGAGGGTGGCCGTTGAATCCCTCGACGTCTATTGCGAGGGCGACGTCAGTCAATTGGTTGAAATCTAGCTACCTAAGGTAGGGCACGATGCAGACTAGGTTGTAGGTAGGTGGTAGCTGCTAGTATGTACAGAGTAACAGGTACATACTTAGGTACCTAGGTACATGTATACAGTCACTAACTGTACTACTCATCTGCCCGGCACAAAGGGCTGCTAAGGCGGTACCCACTGGGGTGGTACGTGACCGCAGCAGCGAGCCTCGGGCTGCGCACCGCGCTCGACGTAACGGCCTATCTGGCGGAATGCGATTGGAACCCGTCCAGACAGGGACCCGCCCAAGCACCTAAAGGGCTTAGTATCGGTACTCTGGTACTAGTACATACATAGTGCTTTAGTGCTCGGCCCCAGGCACGCAATCTACCTACCAGCCCTACGCGGTGGCCTAGGGGAAGCATGTACATATAGCCAGCCGTCTTATCGATAATGGATGCAGCTTTCTCGGAGTTTTCTTCCCTCAGCTTCTGTTTCTCTCCCCCTCTTTCGATCCCGTCGTCTCTCAACTCGTCGTCAGTCTTCGCTCGCAATGGGCACCAGAGCCCCGGCTGGCGGCCTCAACGCCCCGCCGTCCAACAAGCGCAGCATGGCTTCCCATCCCGCCAATGCCCGCAACGATGCCATGCGCCAGAAGCGAGCCAAGCTCCACGCCGCGCGCAACATCCCCGTCCAGCAAGCCGACGCCGCCCTCAAGGATGGCCAGCTGGACCTCCAGGCCTTTGTCGCCGCCCACGAGTTCGAGATCAAGTCGCTTGAGCAGAGCATGGCCACCTCAAAGGCCGTCGGCTCCAGTCGCGCCTTTCAAAAGGTGCCTCGCGGCCTGCGCCGGCGCACTGCGAGCCACAATCCCAAGAGGGTCCCGCGCCGGCTACGGGCGCGCGCAAGGCGAGAGATGGCAGAGGACAACACTCCCCTGGTGGAGGCGCGCACGAGGAAGCCCACGACGACGAGGGCCCGCATACGAGCCGAGACGGCCAAGAAACTGCGCCTTCTTGCCGCGCGAAAGAAGAAGCAGCAGCTCAGGCAGGCCGACGCTGCTCGACGCCAAGGCAAGCCCGTCGAGGCTCAGGGTGTCGTCGGCAGGAAGCCGAGGCCCAAGATCCGGAGGAACCAGCTCAACGAGCCGCCCCTGCCCGCCGCCAAGTTTCGGAAGCGCCAGATCAACAAGACCTGGCTTCCCACCCACACGTGGCACGCCAAGAGGGCGCGCATGACGGAGCCCAAGGAGCCCCTCTGGCGCTTCGCCGTCCCCTTGACACCAAACGAAAAGATATACCGGCCGACTCATCGCTCCCAGGGCGAGAGAGGCACCATGATTTGGGACATGAGCTACGTGAGCACCATCGCTTTACATGGCCATCCGGCCGGCCTGGAGAGGGTCCTGAGGAGGGTCGGAGTCTCTCAGCCCTCTTCATGGGGCGACTCTCTGTGGGGCGAAAAGGGGAGGAGATGGAGATCGGGCACCAGAGTCTGGTCGGGCATGCTGAGCAGAGAAAGCGTCCATCATCAACGACTAATGTGCCCGGCCACCGTCTTGTGGAACCCCAACAGGCCGGGTCACCACAACAGCGAGGCCGACGAAGCTGTCCTCGGACAAGTGTACCTGAGGCTTCACCCTTCGGCCTTTCTCGAAGTCTTCCATGAGCTGCTCCGGCTGGCCAGGGCCATCAAACCGCGCGTGTACATGGAAGACCTGCGCTTCGAGATTGGCAGCGTCGAACTCACGGGCCCGGCGTCGACGGAGGCGCTTCTTGCTACCCTGACGCCATACATGACCAAAGATTCACCAAAGTCGAGCCACGCAGCTCTCTTCGAGTCGTTGGAAGGCTTGACAAACCCAGCCACCCTCCCGGCGAATGCCGTCTTGAGCTTCTCCGTCCAAGACCCCCGTTTACGGCATCCGCCGCGCCGAAGGGAGTTTCCCGCGGGCGTCGAGGCCCAGATGGCTCTTCTGAACACCATGGCCAAGTGGCCGGCTGACGAGGGTCGAGAGCCGTCCCTTTTGTTCGATCGCGACGCCCGTCACTGCGCCTCGTGTTTGCCGTCGCAAAAGTCCATCAACCGGAGGAGAGGGAACACGGCCCCGGGCACGTTTCTGGCGCCGACCAAAGCTGACCCCCCCATTCCCGTCATACTGATCGCGTCGCGCTCGGCGTCCGGCATGCAGACCCAAGGAACCTGGACGCTGCTCGCCCCCTGGAAGTGCATTCTGCCCATCTGGTACAGCCTGGTGCACGTGCCTCTTGTCTCGGGCCTCAACCCCCGCTTCGGCGGCATGAACGAGGCCAGGCAGGTCGCCTTTGAGCGGGGACTGCCATGGTTCCCGGGAGACCACCTGGCGACGGACGCCGGCGCGGAGTGGGAGCTGGAGCAGCGGCGCAAGAGGAAGCGGGAGTGGGAGCGGCGGCCGAAGAGCAAGAGGACCGAGTGGGCGGCCCTGGACCTGGGCGCTGGGAGGAAGGGAGAGGTCGGCGACGGACACGCGTGCGACTTTGAGCTGTTGTTTGGCCTGCCCAAGTCGCGGCAAGACCAGGCTCTAGGGGTCGAGAAAGGGTCAGGCTCCGAGAAGGCCCTCACGAACGCTGACCAGGGGGCCGAGAAGCGACGCGCACCAGCCGGGGAGGCCAACGACGCGCCCTCGCTGAAGAAGCTCAGCCTCGTCACAAAGACCGAGTTCGACAGCATCGTCGCGCTGGCCACGTCTCCAGCCCCGACCCCGCCCAATGCCGTGCTCCAGGTGCGAGTCTCCCTGATCGGCCGCGGCGTCGTCAGGCCGTGTGCCCGCATCTACAGGCTGCCCTCGGCGCCGCCGCCCTGCGCGCCCTCGTCCGACGCCGAGGTTCCCGCGACGATGCCGCCGCCGCAGAAGCAGCAGCCACACGCGGCGTCGAGGGGCGCGGCGGACGGGCCGCCACGTCTCCCGCCCGACCTCCGCGCCCAGTGGCTCGCCCGCCTCCCGCCGCCGCCGCCGTCGT
>JAPEBW010002494.1:0-11659 GCA_027405785.1 Ophiocordyceps robertsii
GGTTTAAATATAATTAAGATAATTAAGATAATTAAGATAATTAAGATAATTAAGATAATTAAGATAATTAAGATAATTAAGATAATTAAGATAATTAAGATAATTAAGATAATTAAGATAATTAAGATACTTAAGATAATTAAGATAATTAAGATACTTAAGATAATTAAGATAATTAAGATACTTAAGATAATTAAGATAATTAAGATACTTAAGATAATTAAGATAATTAAGATAATTAAAGTAAAGAGGTTAAAGTAGCAATTCGTAGCGCGTAAGGGCTATAACCTATAAAAAAGAGAGCTCTAAAAAATAATAATAGTATCTAACTAGCTAGGAAGGAATATATATGCGAGGGGTGCCCTTATATGTGTGTGGCTAACCCCTGCAAATGAGGGCTAGGGCTACGCCTAGGGCTCTCGCAGTGAAATGGGTGTGGGGCCCTGGCGTATGCACTCCTCATATTTGCAACAGTACCTATGTACTTTAGCTCATTGTTCTCGAGTCAGCAAAGCGGGGGGGGCACCGTAATACTATGCAACACTCCGCGAAAAATCTCCCCTCCGAGCTCCGTGCAAAAACACACCCACACCTGCTTGGGAACCAAAACATCGAGCCAAGCTTCCCAACTCCATCCACCCGACTACCACTACACTTGCCCAACCAGCTCATAAGGAGGTACGGCTCGCACTTGCAGACATATTAGCTTTCTGGAGTCCACCGCACCCCTTTTTTCCTTTCTTTTTCTTTCCCTTGATCTTGATCCGTCGGCGCTTACGGGTACTCTACGGCCGACCTCTTGTTTCGATTCCCCTCTGATGTCAACACCCATTTGACGACCCCTGAAGCGACTTCCTGATTTTCTCGCCGCTCTTCTACTCATCAGTCACCCCTCGCAACGCCCCAAACAGCCTTCAAGTTGGCTCAACTCGCCCTTTACGCCTTGGCCTGTACTTCGCTCTTCGGCCCTGGTTTCTGGGTCTACAGCGGAGTCAACAAGAAGCCCCCATAACTGACTGGCAGAACAAAAGTCCACTTTCCAACGTGCTCGCCGGCCGTCCTTTGCGAATTCCTTCTATCGCATCCCGCTGGTCTCGCGCCGCGGTTTGCCTTCACTCAGCACTCGGCGCGTCTCTGCCGCGCCGAGTGCGCCAAGATAGTCTCTATCTCGAGCCGACGACCGCCTGTTGACAAATTATGATTTGCTTGCGTTGAGCGGCCGCTGCTTGCCTCGTACGGCCAGTTCGAGAATTACCTTCGTTGCCGAGGGGGTTCAATCACATTTAACCGGCACATCCCATGAAACATTCGAGTCGCTTAAGGCACAACCTGCGCAATGTCTGGTAACGACGGTGTCATGTCCAACACGGGGTATAACGCCCCAGTGCCCGAACTCGACGACCATCGACATCAGCAGGCACCCGCTCCGCGGACGGAACGCTCTCGCAGGGGCACTTTCGATTCCCTGTACGGAACCCGCCACGTTGAGCCGGATTCTAACGCTTCTGGCATTCGAGTCCGCGATTTCGAAGAGGCCGTCGTCGACGAAGACGCACTGGAAGTCCCCGCAATTGCACGTCACGGCCGTCGTCCGACTGTTGAGGCAGCCAACGATGCGCGATCGCTGTCCCCTCCAAACTCAGTCAAGGCTTTTGCTCAGGCACGCCGGCGGGAGCGCGACCTGTCCTTTTCCGAGCCCAAGTGCGACCATGAAGACGGGTTGGGCCGAGCCGTGTCTGTGTCCAGCCGTCGCAGCCATCGAAGCAAGCCTCGCACTATAGAGAACGAGGCTGGAAGCCTTTTGAACGACAGAGAGGCCGAGGAAGACGTTTGCTTCCCGCTACAGGACGGCCGCCGCAAACACGAGCTGCATATCGACTTCGACTACCTCGAGAGCTTCGTCAACGCGGAGCGAGCCGCCCACGTCGACAACCGGCAGACAGCCTCAGAAGTCTTTGGGGACCTGCGCGGTCAGCCCGCAGATACTCGCAAAACCCAACTGGTAACCATAGACGGAGATATAGTTGACATGCCGTCTGAGGGGTCCATGGCAAACGAAAAGGTTACCGCCGAAGCAACCATTAAACAAGCGCCTCATCCCATGGACAACAATCGTTTCAGCTTCTTCTCGTCTGCCTGGGAGTCCACTATACATGCTGCCGAGATGGGCGACCTTGTTCTCCCCGGAGAGGACATTCGCGGCCTCTTTGAGCTTCCCAAGGACGAAGCGGACGGGGTGTGGTGGTTGAACGTCAACCGCGCCTCCAAGGAGGAGGTCCAAGGGATCTGCAAGGCGTTTGGCGTTCATCCTCTGACGATCGAAGATATCATCACCCAGGAGGCCCGCGAGAAGATTGAGCTGTTTCCGTCTTACTATTTTGCCTGTTTTCGATCTTTCAACGTTGTGGAGGAGCCCGACGGGGTCGAGTATGAGCCTTTCAACATTTACGTTCTCGTCTTTCGAGAGGGGACGCTGAGCTTCAGCTTCGCTCCCAACTCGCATGCTTCTCAGGTTCGCAAGAGGATCACGGCCCTAAAGGAATATGTCTCATTGAGCAGCGACTGGATCTGCTACGCTTTAATGTGGGTTGCCCACCTCGCTCCAGGCTGCAAACACGCTGGCTAACGGGATCACCCATACAGCGACAATATTGTGGACTCGTTCGCCCCGGTCATCCGGACAATTGAGCTCGAGGCAGACGCCATCGAAGACGAGGTTTTTGTCATGCGGCAGGATGACTCAAGCTCGTTTCTCCGATCGATAGGTCGTGTGCGCAAAAACTGCATGGCTCTGCTGCGGCTGCTAGGTGGCAAGGCCGATGTGCTCCGTGGTTTCACGAAGCGCTGCAACGAAAACTATCAAGTGACACCGCATATGGACATTGGCATGTACCTTGGCGACATCCAGGATCACGTCGTGACTATGGCGACAAATCTCGGTCACTTTGAGAAGATGCTGTCCCGGGCGCACAGCAACTACCTGGCGACCTTGTCCATCAACAGCATCTCTCAGGGCACTGACACCAACCGCGTCTTGAGCAAGATCACGTTCCTTGCCTCGGTCCTCGTGCCGCTGAACCTGGTGAGCGGTGTCTTCGGCATGAATGTCCCGGTGCCATTTCAGGGGTCGGGCCGTCTGGAGCCCTTTTTCGGCATCATTGGGTGCATGATTCTAATTTGTTCGTTGATCTTGGGCTGGGCAAGATGGAAGCGGTACATCTGACTGGCGTACTGTGCGAGCTATAGATCCTGCAATGGCTACCTAGAAAGATAAGAAGCTCAAAACTTGTGCACAGTGGAAGAGTCGGAGGCAGTCGATCTTATATGTACTAAAGCAAATGTGGATCTGAGTGGCGAGCCCCCCAAATACCGACCTTTAGCGCCATGCTGTTAGTGCAGCGCCTATTTTTCGCTCTCTCTCTTAGCAGCCTAAGCCCGCTTTTACGTATTTTTGAGGGCTCCGCATTTTGCGGGTATCCGGTTAGGGATTTTACGCCTAAAAATCTATTTCCACTAACAATTTGTTATCCGGGCCGCCCATTTTCCATGCCCGCACTAAAATTCACCGGGTATATACCTGTTAGTGCTGTCTTTATACATTATCCAACCCCCCCGCGTAGCGGGGCCACATATCTGACACGTGAAGAGGCTTGGTTGATAGCTCATCGGGCCGCTCACTGGCCGCGATAAGAGTGGGTCTCGGCGTACTGTACTCTGTAGAGGAGGCGGCTGGGCGGCCCTTTTTTGTCCGACCCGGTATGGATACATGCATGGAAAATCAACCCAGAATTCCTACTACCAAGGCCACTGTTTCCATCGGTCCAAATCGGCGCTCCGTCTCCCAAGGCGAAGAGGAGAAAGAAACCGAACGCCAGCCAATCGAGTTGTCCCGACTCTCAGCTTCTGCTGCCCAGCATGAATTCTGCGCAAGCCGGCGTCGAGAACCTCGACCTGGAGAAGCTCAACGACCAGGACAAGGCAGAGCTGCGCCAGTTCCTCGCTAACGAGCAGCAGCGCTCGCAGATTCAGTCTCGTGAGTGACCGCTGCTGTCATGCCCCCAATCGATGGTGGTGGTGGACTTCGGTGCCCAGACTCGACCGTTGGCTGACGTGTTTTGCCACTGCAGAGACGCACAATCTGACGCAAATCTGCTGGAAAAAGTGCGTCACGGGCAATGTCAGGAACGCCAAGCTCGACAGCACCGAGGAAGCTTGTCTCGCCAACTGTGTCGACCGGTTTCTCGACATGAACTTTCTTACAATGAAGCACCTCAACATGATGCGCTCGACTTAGACAGAGTCTTTGGAGAGTGCACCGGGTCACCATACCAGACTGCCAAGAAAAGGTGGCACTTCACGGAGCACACAGCTTTGTCACAATACCGATGCGTTGAACCTTGTTTGTCCTGGAGCATTTGGGTTATGTTGGCTGGGCCGCAATCGTTGAGATGGAGTTGTGGCATATCATTTATGATCACCAAGTCACAATGTCAGAGATGCCGTGTGGCTGTGCAGTCGATGTCGGGAGGGCTTTGATCCAATCGTGGATTTGCGTTGAAATTGACATATGTATGTGCGCCTTTTCGTTCCCATCTCCCAATGCCCGATGCCCCTGGATCATGCAAGACCGGACCAGTCTCCCCGACTTGTGAAATTTTTGTTTTTTACGTCGCGGCGCCAAGTTACACCAACGACAGCTTGTTGGCGGCAATGTCGAGAGCGTCGACGTCAGGAGTGAGGCGGGCGTAGGCCTTCTTGGATCCATCGGGGCTTCACATTTTGTCAGCCCCTCGCGCCAATAGGTAAAACCAAGCAACCCAGCGGTGACATACCGGATGAGGGTGTTGATCTTGACAGTGTCAATGTCGTACAGCTTCTTCAGGGCCTGCTTAATCTGGGCCTTGTTGGCCTTGACATCGACAATGAAGACGAGGGTGTTGTTCTCCTCCATCTTCTTCATCGCGCTCTCAGTGTTGAGAGGGTGGATGACGATCTTGTGCTCATCGAGACGAGGCAGGTGAGGGATCGACTTCCGGGGGTACTTGGGAGAGCGCGAGAGAACAAGCGTCTTGGGTCGATGAAAGGAAGTGCTCGTTCGGACCTTGCGTTGCTTGTGCGAGTGCGACTGAGAAGTCGAAAACCATGGTCAGCGGAATTTTCCCCAGCGGGAGAGGGAGAGAGGAAGGGACTTGCGCCTTTGAGAACAGCCTTGGCAGCAGCATTGGCCTGCTTGGTGCCCTTGGGCGCGGCTACAACAAAGTAGGCATCAGCAATCGCCCTTGTTCAGAACTCGCAAAATCTGCTGCTGCATGATGCGGAGGTCCCCAAGGGAGGCAAGGCCTCGATGGTTGCTGGTGATGCTCGTGACGACGCGACTAGTTTCCCATTGTGCTTTCATGTCGTACCTTTCTTGCCTTTCGTAGTCTCCTTGCTTGCGGCCATTGTGTCGATGTCGGTGGGTGATGGCGTTTGTTGATGGCGGGAGAGGAGTCAAAGATCGAGCGCTGATGGCCGCGTGGGTTTTAGCAGCTGTGGGCGAAATTTCCGCTTAGGGCTGCCAGCCCCACACAACTGATACATAGGTACCTTGTCCCATTGGTCATAAGTGGTTGATTGGCGTCATGAATGTAGGGGGTCACGTGACTACAAATCAGGTCAGCCAGGCAGCAAGCAAGTCCTAAGCAGGGTTAACAACTAATAAAAACGCCTCGTAGAAAGTAAGTACTTTTAATTGCGGGTAAAAGACGCTAAAAGTTAAGTTATATTAGCTTTCTTAAATACTTATTATAATATAGTATTTTAAGTATTATTAGTATAATTCTACTAAGTAATAAGGAGTAATATAGTAATGCTTATAACTTACTTATTACTTTATTATACTTTAAAAAAAATAACTTTAAAAGAAAAAAGTATATATATAACTTAGTAAATATTCTCCCGTTTATTTAACTATAGCTTTACTTTAATATTATAATTAATATATTATTATTATTTTTAAGTTTATATTAAAGACTTAATATAAGTTTTTAACATATTACTTAGTTTTATTATATAAAAAAAACTAAAGTACCTTAAAACAACCTTTTTACTACTTTTTTAATTTAAGTCTTATTATATTATCTATTATAACTATATATTAAGAAAAAAAAGCGCTAGCTATAAATAAGTTTTTAAGTTAATTAGCTTAAACTATTATAATCTTATTATAAAGTACTATATACTATACTATAAAAAAAGCTATAGTTATACTATAGTAAATACCTTAAAGTTAAGCTAACGCGTAGCTAAAGTTAAGTAAAACTTAACTTAAACTAAGCTTAACCTTAGCTTAAACTTAACCTAAGTATAAGCCGTTTAAGTAATACTTATAAGTAAAAAGCTATATAGCTTAAGTAAAGTTTTTTTTTCTTTACTTTAAATAAATAATTATCTAGCTATATACTACTAAACTAAGTATATATACTAGCTTTTAATATATTTAAAGCTCGTTTTAAATAAAGTTATATTACTTAAGAAAAGACTAACTATTAATAATATAACGTAAATAAAAAAGCTACTTAATATAAAAAGGCTAAGCTAAAGAAAGGTAAGTATTACGGAACGTAAGATATAAGCGCTCCGGCTACTCGTATATTAGTATATAAGATATAAGTATATAGACGATAATTAGCGTCCCGACCCCTAACTAAGGCCGGGGCGAGACCTTTTAGCAGTGTGGTATTATCGCACTATTTCTCCGTAGCAAATAGTAGCAATTCCTTTAGCGTAGGTTCGATCCCCGCGCGAGAAAGTGGACCTATAAGTCCGTATAGAAATAAGGCTCCCCCCGGGCGCGCGTAATAATATAAGCGTGCGCAGCTTCTAGCCACCGGCTTAATAAACCGGGGAGGTCCTATCTTATAGATAACGAGGACGTTATCGTCTTTTCTTTTAAGGCGGTAATTATTACGGAACGTAAGATATAAGCGCTCCGGCTACTCGTATATCGGTATATAAGATGTAAGTATATAGACGATAATTAGCGTCCCGACCCTTAACTAAGGCCGGGGCGAGACCTTTTAGTAGTGCGGTATTATTATACTGTTTCTCCGTAGTAGTAAGAAAAAGAGCTAAAAAAGTTAATATTAAAATAAAAGTTAAGTAAGTATTTTTTTAAGTAAGTATTATTAAAATAAGCTATAAAGTTTAAGTAAGTTAATAGTAAATTTAATAGCTAATAAGCTAATTTAATGCTTTAATATAAAAGCTTAAAAAAATAATTAAAATATATATATAAAAAAAGCCGGCTTATTAGCTTATAGCTTAATACTACTTTATATTAAAGGCCGGTATATACTTAGTTTAGTAGTATATAGCTAAATATTTCTTTATTTAAAGCTAAAAAAAAGGGAAATCCTTATTTAAGCTATATAGCTTCTTACTTTATAAAGGTCGGTTAAGTAGCCTATACTTAAGTTAAGTTTAAGTTAAGGTTAAGCTAAGTTTAAGTAAAGTCTTATATAACTTAAGCTATATATTAGCTTAACTTTAAGTTATTTACTATAATATAACTATAGCTCTTTTTATAATATAGCTTATAATACTATCCCCTTTTTAAGCTATTATATATTAAGGTATATAATATCTCCGCCTTACTTACCGCTTTGCGCTTAATATTAATAAATATAGTTATCTTTATTATACTTATAATTATACGTTAATATATCTCCTTAAATAACGTTATATTATAGCATTAAATATATAATATACTTACTTATTTATACCGCTATATTATCTTAAATAGCGTTAAAGCGGTATAACGTGCCCCCTCCGCTTACTGCTATTATTAGTGCTTAAAGTATATCTTACCTTCTTACTACCCGCAGTCCTTAAGTATAAATACCCTTTTTTTCAATTATTAATCTTCTTATATACGCGCTCTTTTTTATAATAGTTTCGCTATACCGCGCCTTAATATATTTATTATAATCCCCTACGCCTTATCTCCTACTAGCTTATAAGCGTCTTTTTATGCTATACCCCTTAACACGCTTAGCGACTATATATTACCGCCTTTATATTAATCTTTACGCCGGCTACTATCGCTTATTAAGCGGAGCGCGATATGCGGTATTACTATATAGTGCCTTTTTTACTTTATATATATTAAATATATAGCGTCTTTTTATATAAATACTTAGTATAAAGCTTATTAAAATTAAGTCTTACTTTATACTTATAACTATTTTACTTATACTTATACTAGCTTATACTACTTATTTATATATCTTTAATTTTAAACTTTATATAATATAATATTAATATAATATTTATATATTAGTAATATAATCGCCGATATAAAAGCGCTTAAAGACTATATATCTTAAAAGACGTTTAAAGATTATTATACTAACTTATATATATATTTTCTAATTCTTAATAAATATTAAGTAGCGGGATATTATTAATAAATATTATAGTATATAAAGTTAGTATATGCTATTATTATAGCGCGCTAAGCTTAAATATACTTTAACGTTTAAAGCTAATTTATTAAGATTAGCTAATAGTAAGTAAATTACTTAAATTAAGTTATAGTTTTTTATACGTTTTATTTATATTTACTTTATATCTTATTATATCTTATTATATTTTATACTTTTCTTATTATTATTTATACTTAGTATACGTTTAAAGTATATCTTTATTATAATTATTGTTTAAAATCGTTTTAATATTTACTAAGTATAGCCTAAAACCTTTTTTTATTTTTCTTAGTTTTTTTTTCTTTACTATCTCCTTTATTCTTTTTTTTACTCCTTAGCTTTATTTATTATTATTCCTCCGTCTTACCTTTATCGTTTTTTATTATATTACTATATTATCCTTTAAACTCTTTTAAAGCAATTATATCTTAAAAGTTACTTATTAGCTATTAAGTTAAGTTAGCATACTTATACTACTTTATAAAGACTTAATATTATTTCCCTCTTTTAATCCGCTTTTATTAAGCTTATTAAATCCTTTTTATAACGTATTTTAATTTATTATCTTCCTTAATTAGTAATAGTAAGTAGTAATTATTAACTACTTAGCTAAGTAAGGGGTTATTTACTATACGGCGGAGGAACTTTATATATAGTCTTTTATATACCTTTTTTAGTATATTAAGTTTTATTAAATATAAGCTAACTACTTTTATTATAATATACTTTTAGTATAGCTAGTTAAGCTTTTAATTAAGCCTATTTATAGTATATTTCTTTATATTTAACTATACTTTTTTTTTATTAGTACGTATAATTAGTTCGCCCTCTTTTTTTATCTTACTTATAATATAGCGATCGCTATTTAAAGGAAGTTAGCGGCCTGCTTTATCCTTTATATAAAGTCTTATACGCTTTTTATACTTAATATAAGTAGTCCCGCCTTTTATATAATTTAAAGTAGCTTAATATTATACTTATATATTGCGAAAAAAAGGCTTATACTTATTATTAATATTACTTAGTTATTTAATACTACTTTAGCGTAAAGTAACTATACCTCTTAGTTATCTTACTTATAGTAAATATATATTTAAAGGTAAGCTTATACTTTTAAGTTTACGCGCTTTATTGCCTTATTAGTTTATAGGTAGTAAGCTAAACTTAGTTTCCTCTAAACCTTAGTTTATTAATAAAACTCCTATTAAAAATACCTTATTAAGTTTATCTTTTAATTTAAGACGATAAACTTTAGTATTTTATAAAAGTGGAAATATAATTATAAGAACTTAGTAGCGTACGCTACTACTTTTATTCTTAATATCGCTTTTAGTATTATCGCTTTTATTAATTTATTTATTATTACTTAAAGGTTCCTTAAGCTTTTAGTTTTTATTAAAAGTAGCTTAACTATAAAGTTTATTATAAAGTATATAAATAGCTATATAAAGGGCGGTAATAGCTAAAAAAGCCTTTTTTAAAGTTGCTTTTATATATAGCCTTTATTATATAGCCCGTAGTTTATAATAAGCTAGCGTACTATTTATAACTAGCTTAGCTAAAAGAACTTTTAAGTTAATATTATAAGCATCCCCTTATACTTTAATTATCCCGCCGCTATTAAGTTATATATTCGCTAAGCGATTAATACGTAAAGCTCGTTTAGCTTTTTATCTTCCCCCTCCTTAAAGTACTAAGCCTTACTTAGCACTTATAAGCAGTACTTAAAGCGAAAGCACCTTTTTATATTTATTATATACTTACTTACTTAAACTTTTAGTTACTATTTTAAAGTAAGCGATTAATCGCCGTTTTATACTACTTAAAATACTACTTAATACTCCTTATCTTTTTATAATATCGCTATTTATTGCTTTTATATATCCTACTTATAAAAGAGTAAAATATACTCTCCCGCAGCCTATAGGCTAAATACAGCATAAATAACACATAACATAAATACGCTAAAACATATATTAAATCCGCTATATTATTCTACATACTATATATATTTCTTTATATTATTCCACGTATATATAAGCAAGATATAAGCAGATTAAGAAGAGGTATATATAAAAACTATATATATAATCTATGCTAAGTCGCCACGCCACCTCGTATTCCTTGCGGAATTAATTCCTAGGCTTATAAAGATAATATTAACCTAATAATAGCTATTAGCCCACTATATATAACTGCGCTAGATAGGGGGCTATTTTCTAAATCACTTAAGTTACTTATAGCTTAGGAATTGTCTATATAAGGAAGCCTTAGTCCCCTCTTTACCTTAAATAGATTATTAACCTTATATATATATATCTTACCTATTTCTTTACTTTTTCGTATCCTCTTTATATCTCTATAATCCCCTTACTTATAGCTATAAGCCTGCTCTCTTTTATACCTATTTACTCCTTAATTAGTTATAAGCCCGGCTTCCTTTTAAGCTAGACTTACCCCCGACCCCTACCGACGTTTTTCCGACTATTATATAACTAGAAAATTCTAGCAAAACTCTTTCCTACCTTTTACGTAGTCGCGCTTACTAAACGTAATTTCTCCGGAATTCTCCCGATATCTTATCGGACTTAGTTTTTTAGTTTTCTCCCTCTCCTCCTTCTTCTTACACCTTATATCTTTATAACTATATTTTTAAGACTATATTAAACATAAAAAACCTTAAAAAAGTCTTTCCCTCTATTATAACGAACGAACTTTTAATTATAATTTTCCCTATACTTTTTAGACCTTTCTTATTATATTCTTTTACTAATATTCTTTTAATTAATATTTCTTACTTCCCCTTTTTATAATTAACTTTTATACCGAACTACCTCTTGAAAAAATCTATATAAAATATAGCTACTAAGAACGACTACTAATTTAGTAAGCTAAAAAGTTTTTTAAATTATTCCTCTTAATTACTCCGAATAGAATCCGTTTTTATTTAAGAGAAAGCCGCCGGAACCGTCTCTTAAGATCTATATACTAAATCTACGGAAATCCTTACCCTTATACGTCTTATAGTTAAAGATAGTCCTCTCTCTTAAATAAAACACTATACGACTGCAAAGTTAGCTTAAGAAGCTTTAAAAACCCTTTATAATCTAGTAAATTTCACCTCGAATTTTCGTCTTATAAAAGAACTATTTAATATAACCCTCGAAACCTATACTTCGATCGAGGCATATCTT
>JAPEBW010002495.1:0-11651 GCA_027405785.1 Ophiocordyceps robertsii
TCTTATATACGTTTATATATAGTAATTAGTTTATTATACCGGCCTAACTAGCGGTAATTAGTCCATAGTACTAGCCCCGACTAGCGGTAATTAGTCCGTAGTACCGGCCTTAACCGGCGGTAATTAGTCCGTAGTACTAGCTTTAACCGGCGGTAATTAGTCCGCGCCCTATCCCCTTATCCTTATACTATAAGGCGTAGTAAATAGTAGCAATTCCTACCTATTTAAACGGAAATCCCTTAAATATCCGCTAAGCTAAGAGCGACTATATCGCACGATTAAGTACTTATCCTATAAGAAGTTAGATACCAAACGATATTTTCTTTAGTAGGAAGCTCTTATTAGCCTTTAAGTCTAACCTTAATAATAAGCACCTCTTCCTTAACGCGCTTATAATAAAACTCCGAGATAAGTAAGCCGTAAAAGCGGAAAAGGCCGCGGCCTACTAAGCATACCGGTTTAATAATCTCCCTTACCCCTTTTTAAAGTACTATATCGCGATAGCCTATAAAGCTAAACGGGATATAAAATAAGTCCCGCTTAGCTAAGCTAAGACTACTACCCTTTAAGAGGCAATCCGCTTTTAAAATACTAATAAAAGATAGATTATAAAACGATAAAATCTATACGATTAAGTAAACTAGATTTAGTATTACTTAAATAGATCGATTATCCTTTAAATAGAAAAAGTAAAGATAAGCTAACCTTAAAACTATTTAGCTCCCCGCCCGCTAAATACCCTCCGGATTAAGCCTATAATAAAGTCACTCTTTCCTTAAGATAATAAGCTTAGTAGATATTTCTACCGCGTACTACTAATAGAGTTTAGCTTAAGGGCCTTAACCGGAAATCCGCCTTAAAAGATACTTAGCAGTTTCTTAGTTTAGTATTATTAGTTAGCCTTATCCGCTATAGCCGCGCTAACTAAAGCATTTTCGGGACTCTCGATTAATAAAAACGAGCTTCTTACGCCGGGGGCCTTACGGCGCACCGGATTCCGGGACGCATATAAAACGGAAGGTTAAGCGCTTAGCAAGAGTATTAAGACTAAGACCTTAATAATAAGCGATAAGGACGCGGTAAGCGATACCCTTAGCGGGCTAAACCTATTTATACTAAGCGCGTAGATACTAAGACTAAGTATAGCCTTAAGCCCCTTAGTAGGAATAGTAGTAATATTAAACGAATAATTCCTTAGTCTCCTTTAAGCACTAAGAAAAGAAAACGCGCTTACTAAGCCTTCGGAAAAACCTCGACTATAAGCTAAGGATATAAGGAGATTTAACCTATTAAGACCTTTAAAAGCATCTTTCGATAAAGTTTAAGAAGATAATAAGGCTAATACGTTCCGAGGAGTAGACCGTTTTATTAACTTTATCCGCTAAAATGCTAATAAAGGTAAGGCCTATATAGACGAATTAGCTATTTAATTGCCCTCCTTTTTCTAAGGAAGTGCGGCGGAATAGTATTTTAAGGACCTCTTAAAACTATAATAAAAAGAACTTAGTAAGCCTAGTATCGGACTAGGCTAATAAATATCCGCCTTATAAAAACGGTTTAAAATCCGCTTAAATATAGCAATATAAATACTTAATAAAAAGCACTTTACTATTAAAGATATAGTAATAAGATCCGACTTTAAGTCTTAGATATTACGCTTATAATATAAAGCTAAGGCCGCGCTTTACTAGCTAAACTACTTAACTATAGTAATCTATTAAAAGCTAGACGTTTACTTATAAGAATCCTTATAACGCTTAGTAAAAAATAAGGATATTAATAGATAGATTAATAAATATAAGGAAATTCTTCTTTAGCTATAAGTTAAATATACTTAGGGATCTTAAAAGCACTTACTAGCGCGAAAGAAATAAGTCTAACCTATAAAAAGGCGAGGGCTAACTAGCTGTACCCTATACGCACTTAAAGGATAGTTTAAGACGCCCTAGCTATTTATCGAAGGCTTGCCGGGACTAAGGGTTACGTTTTTAAACCGCTTAGTAAGGACGGATATACTTCGGGCCTTATAGCGCTCGCTAAGTTAAGGAAGAAACCCGCTTAAATAGTTAAGAATATAAGTTAAGGTCCTCCGGCTTAAGAGAGAAAGGACCTTTAAGACTATATACTCGCTAACGCTAAAGCTAAAACAAGTATACCTTATAACTAAGGAAAGAACTACGGCAAAGACCGATAACTACTTAAAGGATAAAAAGTATAATATAAAAAGAGCTTAGTTAAATACTAATAAAAGCTTAAAGGAAACCGCAATCTATATTATAGCAGACTTAGTATAGGAGGCCGATAAAGCGTACGGATTTTACGGTAAAGCATTCCCCTTAAAGAATAAGCTTTATTAATACGTTAAAGATAAACACCCCCTTAACCTTAGCTAAGACGTTGCTATATAAAGACGTAGCTTAGTATAGTAAGTAGTTATTTAAAAGCTATAAAGCGTTTAAATAGTTAAGGCTTCCCTTAACGTTTAGCTATTAAACCTTAATAAGCCGTTACGATTTACCTATATACGCTTACTAGTCTACGGAAAAGAAAGGCTTAAGATAAGCATTAAAGCCTATATAGATACCGGGGTAGACTAAAGCCTTATTTAGGCCGACTTAATAAAGACCTTTTAAGATATAACTATAAACTCCTCTTAATAAATTCTTATTTAAGGAGTAAGAAAAATAGCTACTATTAAATAGGCGGAATTTACCGCTTATATACTAAGAAAGCTAAACGGTAGCCTCGCGGTTATAAAGGTAAGGATCGGCGCCTAAATAGTAAAACGCTTAGCGGCTAATATATTACTTAGCTAAGACTTTTTAGTTCTTTACTTAAAGGACCTTATTAACTTTATATTAGTCTTATAAATCGGGGCCTATAAAAGGATTAAAGCCGAAGTTAAGATAGTCCGGCTAAGACTAGCGATACGTAGATAGGTAATTTACTTAGTTACTATAATGATTTTAGCTAGTTTTAGCTACGCCTTACTTATATAGGTCCGGGCGCTGCTATTAAGGCGTAATATAATCTTTTTCCCCGATAACCTTAAGCTCGCCTAGACAATAATATAGAATTATATAAGCTTTATAGCGATAAACTATTTTAAGGAACTCTTAGTGCTCCGCTAAGGCTAAAAAGTAAGGATAATTACGGACCTTAATAAGCAGTTTTAGCTATATAAGGAGGTCGACGCTACTACTCCCTTAGCGGAAGCCCTTATAAAACATCCGGATAAAATAAACCCCGCTAAGGACTTCCTATAAAAGGATCTTACTATAAACTATAAACTTAAAATCGGCCGAACTAAGGACCTGCCCGAACTTACTACCGATAAAGGCGTCCGGATCTACGCTAAAGACTTAAAATACGTATTAAAAGTCTAAGATATTCTTTAATCGTTTCCCCGCCTTTAAAAGAATAAGGGAGTAGTATATATAGACGAATCCGAATATATACGCATTCCTTTAATAAAAAGATAGTAATACTAATAAGTCGTATTAAGATTATACTTATTAAGCGATAAAGAAAAGAAGGTAGTAGATATAATATTTAGCTAGCTAACCGCGTAAGGCCGATTAAAACGAGTTTATAAGCTAACCTTATTCGCGGCGCTAGTATTCGTAGTATAAAAGATAGTAGATAGAAAAGAGAAGGGATAAGTAGTTATAGACTTATAAGGGATTAATGCTATTACTACCCTAAACGTATACTTAATGCCCCTTTAAAGCGATATAATTAAACGCCTTTAAGGAAAGAAGTTTATTAGTACGGTAAACGCACGATCGTTTTTCTATTAGTTCTTAGTTTATTAAGACTACCGGGAAAGGTTTATAGTTATAAGCTATCGCGGGCTAAAAAGATTACTAATAATACTTATAGGCTTTAAGAACTCCTTAGTATACGTTTAAAGGTTTATCGATAACGTCCTCCGTAAATACTAAGAATATACGGCGGCCTATATTAACGATATTATTATTTACTTTAATACGGCCGAAAAACACCTTTAATATTTAGAGGCTATATTCCGCGCTTTTTATAACCGTAATATTACCTTATCTAAACTAAAGTCCTTCTTAGCGTACTTATCTATATAGCTTCTTAGATTTAAGGTAGACGCTATTAGCCTAATAAATATAGATAAACGCGTGCGAGCCTTAAAGGATATCGCGTTCTTAAAGAACCTTTAATAGCTTAAGAAATAAATCGGCCTTACTAAGTAGCTACGCTATACGGTCCCGCATTTCGCTAAAAAAGTTAACGTCCTATAAAAATAAAAAGCGGAGCTACTTTAAGTAAGACGGGAAGAAGGAGTCCTTTTAAAGGGCTAAGGACGGGCTTAATATACCGCGAAAGCCGCTTTTTAGCCTACTCCGGAAGAAGAAGAGGCCTTTGCGATTTTAACTAAGAAACTTACTAAGCTTTAAACGATTTACTACTTTAACCCCGCTTAATAACTATTTATTTAGATCGATATATCTTAAGAATATAAAGTAGCGGCTATAGCTTTTTACTTAAAAAAAGGCACGGAATAAGATAAAAAGACGCTACTAGCCTAGACTAAAGTTTAGCTTATCGTCTACTTAAGCCGCGCCCTCCGAGGCGGAGAACCTTAATACTAGCTTATAGAACTTAAAGTAGCTAGTTTAATATAAGCAGTATATAAGCTATGCACTATAGTACTATCTATAAGAACGCTATAAGTAGTTATCTTTACCGATTATATAAGCACCTATAAAATTATATACTAAAAATCCTTATTTTTTACTAGCATAAAATCTAACGATAAGCTAGTCCTCGCGTCTTAATACTTAAGCTAATTCCCGCTTAAGGTATGCTATATCTTAAGCGTTAAAAACGTTATGCCGGACGCGCTTTTACGTTTACCGTACTAAGATAATAAGCTAGTATCCTTAAACTAAGAAGGGGAATTAAAACGTATTTAAAAAGATAAGATAATAGACTATATATTCCTCTACGCGGAAGTATTAATCGAATTGCCGCTCCGCTAAAAAATAATCGATAGATATATAAAAGATATATAATAAGTAAAAATTATAGCGTAACTTAGCGATAAGGACGGGGTCCTTAAACTCTTATTCCTCCGGTTATAAAGGTTGCTATACTTTACGGAAAACGACGGACGCTAAAGACTATATATCCTTAAGACCTATGCTAAGGAGATCGTTAAAAACGCCTACGCTAAATACTTTTATACCGGCCGTATATATATATAGTAAGACTTATCCGAAAGCTTCTTAATCTTATAGCTTAGTAGATATATAGATAAGGTTATAGATAGCTATAATACTTACTACTATAACTAAACTAATTAAGGTAAGACGCTAAGATAGCTTATCCCGATTTAAAGCCCGCCGGTTTTATACTATATAATAGCGATAGACTTTATTACTAAGCTCTTAGTAGTTTAAGCTAAATAATCCTTATAAAAAGATCTTATAAAGAACTTCTTTAATACCCTACTAACTATAACTAATAAATTCTTAAAAATATATCTCCTTATCTTAAGCAATAACTAGTTTATAGCGGAAGACTAAGCACGAGCGTTATATACCGAACTACTCCGCGCTAACTAAGGGATTTTAAAGGGGATAATCTTTAACTAAGACGTAAAGTTTACCTTAGTATTTTAGCGGACTTTATAGTAAGCCTTTAGATTAAAGCTTCTTATATCTACCGCTTAGCACCCTTAAACTAATAGCTTATTAAAAAGGCGAAACTAAACTATAAAGATCGCGCTATAATTCTTTACCGCTAATTTCCCGGACTTACGCTAGACCGATATACTAGTCGCCCTTTAGTTTAGCCTTAATAATTCCTTCTCCTTAGTAATTTACACGGCCTTTAGTAAGCTTATTATAAAGATAAGAATAAATAACGGCCTCCGGTTTTTTAGTAACTACTTATACCTACGAAACTAAGAAGTCTTATAAGAAGAAGCTAAGTTAGCTATTGCTTATGCTTAAGCCGCTATAAAGGATAGATATAATAAGAAATACCGCCCGTTAGAATTTAAGCCTAGCGATTAAGTTTAGCTATAGCTCGGTAAAGGCTACTATATCGCGGATAGTAAACTAATAAAGCTTTAAAAAAGACGCACTAGGCTATTTAAGGTTACTACTAAAGTAAGATAGCTCGTATACTAGTTAAATATAAAAAGGTCCTTTAATATTTATCCGGTCGTTTTAATAGTATAACTACGCTTAGCGGACAAGCTAGCTATATACTTAAGACTAGTTTAAGATAAAGGGATACTTTACCTAGATAAGTAAAAGGTAAAACGAATCTTATAAAGCTATATAATAAAGAAAGGCGGCGGAAAGCTAAGGAAGGAGTTCCTTATAGCTTAAAAAGGCTAGCTAAGTAGCTATAACTTATAAGTAAATAAAAAAGCGGTCTTTTTACTAAAGATTATAAAAGCCTTTAAAAAAGCATAAAAGGAGTTAGCTACTTAAGTAGTTTAAATAAAAGCATAATATGCGGCCTTTATAACTTAATACGAAACTTTTTAACTAAGAGAATTAAGCGGTTAGGCCTAAGCATAAGACTTAAAAACTATTATAAGTTATAAAAAACTATAACTTACTATGCTTAAAGTAATTAGTTATTTTAATAATAATATACCGCTATTTACCTTAAGTAATAAGGCCTTTTTAGCCTTATAGTATACTTATTTAAATTCTCTCCGCCGCCCGCCCTCTTTCCTTTCCTTTCCTCTTTTTATAACTATATTTCCTTTTACCGCTAGCTATAGCCCGCCGCACCTCGCTTACTCCTATACGTATAACCTTTTTTACCTTAAGCTTATAATCCTTATACTCCCGTTTTAAGTCCCTTTATTATCTAACGTCTCCTATAGCTAAGACTAACTATTTTATAATTACTTCTTTAGCCTACTCCTTTATAAGCCCTTACGCCTTTAATACGAAGAATATAAGCAAGCCCTTAAGCTTTATAAAAACGAGGCGGCTATCCTTTATAGCCTTAAGTCCTTTAGTAAAAGTTAAAACCTTTAAGTTTAAGCTTCCGTATAAACCCACGCCGCTTTCCATAGCCGCGCTTAAGCCGACGGATTTAACTTAAACTATAGCACTATAAAGGACGGCCTATACTACCCTTTTTAAATACTTAACTTAAACGACTCGCCTCTTAGCCTTATACTATAGCGAGGTTTAAATAGCCGGTTTCGCGGTAACTTAACTATACCTCCTGCTTAGCTCTTACTATCCGGAAGCCCCCGCCGCCTATATATTTTTTAAAGCGTAGCTAGAAATCTTTATTAGCGGAATAACTAGCCGATACTTAACGCCTTAAGGTTAGCTAACCTCGCTATAGTTTTAAGATCTATAGTAGCCGCTATAGCTAGCGGAAACCCGCTTTAGCTAAATAACTAAAACGATATCTACGCCGTCCTTAACTATATATTTAAGGCCTAGCTTAACTAGTTTATAGCTAGGTTTATAGCGGCGTCTTAAGCGACTATAGTTAAAACCTTATCTTACTTCGTACGCGGTTTAGCCCGTGCTATAAAATCCCTTTCTTAGCCTATAGCTATAATAAGCCTTAAGGACCTATTTAGTCCCGCTTAGTAAACGCTTTTCCTACCCGCCGCTATGCTTAGCCCGGCTATATAAAGGCGTATAAGCGCCTTATTATAGTCTATCCGCTATCCCTCCTTAACTAAAGGAGATAGCGATAATTAGCCTCGCGATATATTCCGCCGCCCGATCTTATAAGAGCCGCTAATAGTAACTAACACGATCCTTAATAGACCCGGCTTCGTAGGCCTATACTCCGGCGATAAGATTATAATAATCGGGAGTTTCCGCCTAGCTATAAACTACGCTAAGTTTTACTTATAGGCCTATAAAGAGTTTAAACGCGACTTAACTTTAACCTAAGTAATAAAGTTCTTAGGCTTTAATATCCGCCTTATTAGCCGTATTAACTATACGCTTTATATTCTCGCCTTTAAGGCCCCCTTTATATAAAGGTTCTTTAAGACTATTAAGTATATCTAAAACCTTAAGAGCGAGGAGTTAAGCATTAAGGCTATTAAGGACCTTATTACTTACTTTTAAGCAGGAATATAGACGTTCGATACCTTAGTGCTTACTATACCTATTAATATTAGCGGGACGGCTTACCTTTACCTTAATACCTTCTTAGTAGCTAAACGCGCGTTAGTTAGCGGAAAGGCATAAGTAGTAGCGCCGTATAAAAAGGATAATAAGTTAAAAAGCCCGGTAACGGAAAGCGGGGGATAACTATAATAGCGGTAGTAAGTAGGATATAATATCTCGCTTATAAGCGGCCTATAAGGCTAGTAAGTAAAACGGGAGACTTAGCGGAGGATTAAAAAAAAAAAAAAAAGGCATAAAAAAGATAAGTAAGATAATAATATAAGATAAGGCCTAAATAAAGCTAGTCTTTTATAACGTATCCTGCCGGGGAACTTAAGCATTCTCCGGCGCGGAGACTCTTTACTACTTAGTAAAGGCTTAAATATACGCCTTAAAGGAAAGTCGGAAAAACTTTATTATAAGTTTTAGCCGGACGCACTAATCGCCTTAATAAGAACGAAGCCGTATAACTAAATACGAGGTAAGGATCTACGATAAAGCCGCTTACTAGCTATCCTAAGCTACTTAGCTACTATTAGCTAAATAAGCCGAAAAAACCTTTAAAAGGATAAGGACGGTATACTACTAACACGGCGTAAAGACGCTACTATAAAGCTATTACTTAGTACCCCCTTTACTTTATCCTTACTTTAAACCGATAAGAACGTTAGCTTTTCTTTCTTACTTAAGGGAGTTATTATAAAATCTAAACGGCTACGCCCGGACTCCTTACTTTACTCCTAAAAAAGCCTTACGGAACCCCGCGATAAGAACGCTTAAAGCACGCACTATAAAGGCTCGCCTAAGGAGATACGATAAATATTACTAGTCGGACCTTACTAAGGTTTTTAAGATATAACTACGGAGGGTTAAGAGCCTACCTAACTATAGTTTACGATATCTTTAACTAAGGGAGATACCTTAAAAACTATTAAGCGGATTCTGCCGGTATCTTTAAGGGATTTTTAAGGATTTCCGCGGGATATCCTAACTATAGTTCGACCCGTTTTTAACTATAAAAGCACCTTAGAAGATATAGGATAAACCTTACCGCGATTTTTAAGGGATATCTAAGGATATTTAAGGGATTTCCTTAATTATAATCTATAGTGTTTTTAACCGGGCTTATACTTAGTTTATTAAGCGATTTTACAAGGATATTTACGGTTTATTTTACGTATTATAGATAGTATAGTTAAAGATCCTTAAAAGTAGCTTAAAGGACTAAGTATAAAGTAGCTAGCTATGCTTTTAAGAATAGATAAGCTTTTTACTATTTTTAAACCCCTATATATAATTATATGCGGTAATTAGTCCGTTATACTAGCCCGACTAGCGGTAATTAGTCCGTAGTACCAGCCTTAACTAGCGGTAATTAGTCCGTAGTACCGGCCTTAACCGGCGGTAATTAGTCCGCGCCCTGTCCCCTTATCCTTATACTATAAGGTGTAGCAATTATATCTTAAGCGTTAAAAACGTTATACTAAACGCTTTTTTATATTTACTATATTAAGATAATAAGCTAGTATCCTTAAACTAAAAAAGGGAATTAAAACGTATTTAAAAAGATAAGATAATAAACTACGTATTCCTTTATATAAAAGCATTAATTAAATTACCGCTCTGCTAAAAAATAATTAATAAATATATAAAGGATATATAGTAAGTAAAGATTATTATATAGCCCGGCGATAAAGATAATATCCTTAAACTCTTATTTCTTTAATTATAAGGTTTCTTATACTTTATAAAGAACGATAAACGCTAAAAACTATATATTCTTTAAACTTATACTTAAGAGATTATTAAAAACGCTTACGCTAAATATTTATATATTAGCTATACTTATATATAATAAGATCTATTTAAAAGCTTCTTAATCTTATAACTTAGTAAATATATAGATAAGGTTATAAATAGCTATAACGCTTATTACTATAATTAAATAGATTAAGATAAAACGTTAAAGTAGCTAATCTCGATTTAAAGCTTAGTAGTTTTATACTATATAATAGCGATAAACTTTATTACCGGGCTCTTAATAGTTTATCCTAAATAATCCTTATAAAAAGATCTTATAAGGAACTTTTTTAATACTTATTAACCGTAATTAATAAATTCTTAAAGATATATCTCCTTATCTTAAGTAAAAACTAATTTATATTAAAAGACTAAGTATAAGTATTATATATTAAGCTACTCCGTATTAATTAAAGGATTTTAAAAATAATAATCTTTAACTAAAACGTAAAGTTTATTTTAGTATTTTAGCGGACTTTATAATAAGCCTTTAAATTAAAGCTTTTTATATTTACCGCTTAATACCTTTAAACTAATAGCTTATCGAAAAAGCGAAACTAAATTATAAAAGTCGCGCTATAATTCTTTACCGCTAATTTCTTAGACTTATACTAAATTAATATACTAATTGCCTTTTAGTTTAGCCTTAATAATTCCTTCTTCTTAGTAATTTATATAGCTTTTAATAAGCTTATTATAAAGATAAGAATAAATAATAGCCTTTAGCTTTTTAGTAATTACTTATACTTATAAAACTAAAAGGTCTTATAAAAAAAGCTAAGTTAGCTATTATTTATACTTAAGCCGCTATAAAGGATAAATATACTAAGAAATACCGCTTATTAAAATTTAAGCTTAGTAATTAATTTTAGTTATAGCTTAATAAAGGTTATTATATCGCGGATAGTAAACTAGCGAAGCTTTAAAAAAAATATACTAAGCCGTTTAAAGTTACTATTAAAGTACGATAGCTTATATACGCGGTTAAATATAAAAAGGTCCCTTAATATCTATTTAGTTATTTTAGTAGTATAACTATACTTAGTAAATAAGCTAGCTATATACTTAGGCTTAGTTTAAGATAAAAGGATACTTTACGTAAATAAGTAAAAAGTAAAACTAATCTTATAAAGCTATATTAAAAAAAAAGCGGAAAGCTAAAAAAAGAGTTCTTTATAGCTTAATAAGGCTAGCTAAGTAGCTATAACTTATAAGTAAACAAAAAAGCGGTTTTCTTACTAAAGATTATAAAAGCCTTTAAAAAGACATAAAAAGAGTTAGCTACTTAAATAGTTTAGATAAAAGCATAATACGCGGCTTTTATAACTTAATACGAAACTCTTTAACTAAGAGAATTAAGCGGTAAGGCCTAAGTATAAGACTTTAAAGCTACTATAAGTTACGAAAAACTATAACTTATTATACTTAAAGTAATTAGTTATTTTAATATTAATATACCGCCGTTTGCTTTAAGTAATAAGGCCTTTTTAGCTTTATAGTATATGTTAAAGGTTAGAGCAGCAGCGAAAATGTGGGGAAATCAGGAGATCACGTGATGTTACGTGATAGAGGAGTCGATGTTGTGTAAGGCAGGATTTTGGCTGGAATTGATTGATGAAAAATCGAGTGCGTAAGTGCTTGTAGAATCTCTAGCTATTTAGTAGCGGCAGATTCGCCTTTTATAGACAAATGTGAGGGAACGGAGTA
>JAPEBW010002496.1:0-11649 GCA_027405785.1 Ophiocordyceps robertsii
TGGCCGTTTGTCCTTGATGGAGGAGAGAGGCTCTCTATCCTGCAATGAAAAAGAGAGAGAGAGAGAGAGAGAGAGAGGGAGAAAAAAAAAGGAGAAAAAAAAACACTTGGGGCAAGGGGGGGAGGCGTGCATAATGCCATTCCCCCCCTTGTTGCGACAATACTCGGAGCCATGGCGCGTTGCGACGATGCATGCGCCGAGATCATGTACATTTTTGCGCGCCTGTTACGTGCATGCCGGGTGCGAGAACGACCAACAAAAGGCATACGAGGCGGCAATCCAAAAAAAAAAAAAAAAAAAAAAGCCCCGTCAGTTGCCGGCCAGCCCAGTCATGCGCGCACCCTTTTTCGACCCGCTCCAAGACTCTGCCAGAAAGGCATCACGCCGCGACATCCCCCCTCTCTTTTGGCCTTGCCTCTGCTGTCCCCCCCTCCCCCCCGTCTCGAGCTAGATGAGAGAGAGTGAGAGAAAGAGAGAGAGACGGGGACGGGCCCTCGAAACAGCCTCAACTCGTCAAAGCATCTTTCTTTCCTCTTCCAACATTCAACCCCCCCTGCTTTGGGCACAGACGACGCAGCGCCATGCACGACAGCCCCATGTTTATATACTCGGCCACTACTCTGTACTCTGTACTTTCGGAAAAGGATGCATGGATGGCCGGCCCGCCCTGATGGACCGAAACTCTAAACGGAGCAGGAAACAAGACCTTGGCACGAGGTAAATAAATCAAGGTTCCATCACAAGCCTCTAGCCTTCCGGCTGAGATGCCACCGTCTTGGCTCTAGTCGCCTCTCTTCCGCCTTGTTCCCCTGTTCCCTTCTTTCTTCTAGTCCCTTTTCTCTTGACCCTCGATGCCGCCATCATCCACTCTCTCTCTCACTCTCACTCTCACTCTCACTCTCACTCTCACTCTCACTCTCACTCTCACTCTCACTCTCATTCTCACTCTCACTCTCACCCTCACTCTCACTCACATCTCACCCCCCTCCCCCCCGGGGCAACTCTCAATGCGACCCAGGCACCAGGTTTCCCTAAACTCAACGTCACAAGTACCCGCCCCCCCCCCATCTCGTACTCGCACTCCGACGACTCATCTCATAGTTCGTCCCTCTGCTAGCACGAAGACTACGCTGCATGCCAAGTCCCCCGCAGCATGAGGCAAACAACTCAACTCATTCACCCGTAGAGGAAACCTTAATCCGTCCTCTCTGCTCTGCCCTCTACCCATCCATGTGCACGCAACAACTCTCCTGCACCCTTGAGACATGGCCCCCCATTGGCCCAGTCACGTCCTGCCATACATGCCCATCTCCTCGCCTCAGCTGCTCCACCCCGGGCCCATCCGACTCCCGCCCGCCCTCTGGACAACAACAGACAGCCGCTCTTGGCCGTGACGACTGCGGCTTCACCCGTTCGCGGGAAAGCACGGATCCCGCCCTGCACCCGTCCATCCATACTCGTTTCTTCACCGGCCGCCACCAGCCCGTCCATGCTCGACAACAGGCGAGCGCTCCGGACCCCCCCCTTTTTGCGTCCAAGCAAGCCACCGGGGATGATGAATAAAATAAAAAAAAATAAAAAAAAACGCCTCTTATTTATGCCACCAGCCAGCTCCATGTACATATGTATTCATCTATCCGTATTCGTGTTGCCCAACGTCTCGTCTCGTCTCACCGCGCCTCGCCTCGCCTTTCCACTCATGCGACGCACGACATGGGCCAGATCGGTCTGCCTTGTTTCTCCTTTGTGCAACGTGCCGAGTCTGTACCACGTCGATTCTGCCCAGAGACAAATCACTCTCCTGTCCGCACGTCACTCCCCCCCCCCATGCCACGGCTTGTATGTATGTACATACATATTTCATCTACGCATCTACTGTATGTGCCATCTATGTACGCACCCGTCATCTTCGATCCCTCGATGCTACCGAATCGACATCAATTCTCCGGC
The DNA here is from genome assembly GCA_027405785.1 of Ophiocordyceps robertsii. Lineage (NCBI taxonomy): Eukaryota > Fungi > Ascomycota > Sordariomycetes > Hypocreales > Ophiocordycipitaceae > Ophiocordyceps > Ophiocordyceps robertsii. The sequence goes on from JAPEBW010002496.1 coordinate 1,951, forward strand.
TTGATGCCGCCTGCAGCTCCGTCGCCATCTGCAACCTGTCTCGTCTTTCCTTTTTCCCCCTTGCCTCATGCACCTCTGCCCTCACCGGTGTACGAATGCAGTACCGGACAAGTCGTCCAGGCCAATACAGTCCTCGGACGCGCATTACTTGGTGCACATGCACACATGATACCATCTGCCGTTACGCAGGGTCGCCCCATGCATCTCATGGCGGCCTTGCATGGATACACACGATCCCGCCGCCGCCGGGGAGCCAGACGCCTGCATCCTGCATTGCAACGCCCGGACCATGTGGCGCCAAGGCCCTCCCTCTCCGGCACCGCCAGCGGCCGCCGGTCCGGCATCCACCGCCGGGGGGGGGGTCCGTCCGATGCTGGCGACCAGTCCAAAGACAGGGAAGCGCAGTCAAGATCCCACCACCATCAGGAGAACAAGACGGACAACAAAGACCTGAGACAGCTCTCCTGTACCCCACACCGGACTTGCCGTCAGTCCAACCATCTTTGATCCGTCGTCAGCCTCTGCCATCCCATCCCCTCCCTTCACTCGCACCCTCCATGTCACGGAAAAAGGAACCTGTACGAATACACACACACACTCATGCCACATGTAGTCATGTGCTCTGTTTGATCAACCCACACTCGCTCCCTCACTCTCCCCTTTTCCTCAAACTCCTTCCCCTTCCAGCACCAAACACACCACCTGCCTGCCTCTAGCCACCCCTCTCTCCGTCAAGGAAAGCAAAAAATAACGATATGAGAGATGGCACATATTACGCCCTCCCACTCTCCCCCAGGCCACTTTCCAGACCCATGATCCTCCTTCTCATCACACCCACAGCTCGAGCCGCGTCACCGCCCGTCCCCACCGGGGCAGCTCCAGCTGCTCTTCTGGTACCTGCACGTCCGAGCTGCTGATGCCAATGTAGAGCCCTTGGACCAGTCGGGGGTCGATCTCGCCCTCGTCGCTCCCGAGTACCCGGAACTGCAACGACGATCGGAGCAACGGCGTCACCGCGGCCGGATCCAGGTTTGCCAGCGCCCCGCCCGCCACCATTCTTACCAGGGCCGACGTCAGAGGCACCGCGCCTGATATCTTGGACTGCGACCCCGTCATGCGGTTCATGGCAAACACGCCCACCGACCCTCCCAGGTTCGGTGCCGTCTCCCAATCACCCTCGTCGGCCGGCGGCGTTCCGAGGAAGAAGTGAATGCCAAAGGATCCATCGAGCGCCTCCACGTTGACGTGCACGTTGGCAACCCATTCCGTGTAGCGGCCGACGCGGACAGTCCCCGAGCCAATCGACCCGTCTGCATCCAGCTTGACGTGTGGATCAAAACCCTCCCCGTGAACATGGTCCTCCCCTGCATCTTCCTGCGCCCGGCCGCCCTCTCCGGCGCGCTGAGCCTTGGCCAGCAAGCCAACGGGACTCGTTGGTCCGTACCAATCCGTAATCTTCTTGATGAGTGACTGGCGAAGATCTTGGGCCGAGCCAAGCGATGGATCCGTGTCGGCATAGACGTAGCCAAACGCCTCCGTCGCTCTCGCCGTGTCCGACGTCCAAAAGACGCCGTCTGGAGACGCGTAAAACGGTGTGAGTGGGCTGTCCGAGGACTGCATGGTGCCCTTGATGGCGGTGAAGGTTGTCTCACCCGCCGGCATGGGGGTGATCCAGGCCGACGGATTGAGAATCTGCCATATGGCAACCAGGCGATCCGTCATGGTGTGATGCAAAAAGAAGAGAGGGTCAAACGACGACAGCGGGACATATGTCAGGTGTCCCTTGGATCCCCCGTAGAGGTGGATGATGTCGTGGATGGCCTCGATGGAGTCGAGCGTCGGCAGGCCCTTTGACACCGCCCATGCCTTGTTACTAAACGAGTTGAAGTCATGGTAATTGGAGAAGAGCACGTAGAGACGCTGTTGGACCTCGGGCAGTTTGGCGAGCAACACGGCATTGACCTTTTCGTTGTTTGACGGGGGGGCAGTCAGGCTGACCGTCACGTCGGGGCCCCTTTTCGTCTCGTTCCACTGCTTCAGCTTGCCGCGGCGTCAGCTGCACAACCGAGGGTGGGGGGCTCGTAGATGGGGCTCACCGGGTTCCATATGAGGGCCTCTGAATCGAGAGGGTGGAATTGATACGAGTAGAGGGGATTCTTGATGGTTTGGACCCCGTTGGGCCCGTCCTGCATCACAACGGGGTTCCAAAAGACGTCTGGCAGATGAGTCTCCCCGGGGGGAGCGCCCGTGGACCAGTCCCAGTAGGGGACGCGGAAGTCTGTCGCCGCTTGCTGATACAGCCGCTTCTGCGTTTGGTTGGTAAACATGGTGGCAATCGTGTTGGCCATCTTGAACATTTGTTGCTTCATCCATCGACGGCCGCTCAGCTCAACTCAGTCAAGCGACTCGGGCTCATGCAAGGGCCGACACTCACCTCAAACAGCGCCATGTATGGCCGGTGCCACATGGGGAAGAGAGCCGAGTTGTGCGCACAGTAGCCCGACTGATTGGCGCCCGGGGCCGCTTGTACTCCGTTCCAGGGTGCAAAGGGCACGCCGTGGATGCCTGGTGACGAACAACAAACTCATGAGCGCCGCGGGCCGTTGCCGCATTGCGGGGGTAACGGAAGGCAACCCACCGGCAATCTGATACCACGAGAGAGGATCGTCTTGGTCGGCATTCTGGAGCATGCTGAGAGCCAGAATGAAGAGATCCCACTTGTACCGGTCCGCCTTCATTTGTCGAACCTCGAGCCGCCGGGGAATGCTGCCGTCGAGCGCCAGGGGCAGCTTGCCGACGACGATGGGGGACGCTGCCTCTCGCCGACGGCTCAAACGGGAGACGTCAATGCCAAAGTCATACCCCGAGCCGAGGGCGGCGAGGGCGGTACAGGTGCATTGGAAGAGGACAAAGGCTGCTGCTGCTCGGAGCATCGTCGTGCGTCGTTTGTGGATTGCGATGCGACGAGCAGCCACGGAGAGGCAGGCCGTCTGCCCTGGAGCAGTCAAGGGTAAGGGAAGTCGAGGGGGCTGAAGAGGAGATTCTGCGCAGAACCCTGGAGTCGTCCCCGGGCTGTCGACGCGACTCGATGGATCTTAGAGGCGGCGCCGAAGGGAACGAGGAAGCAGAATGTGCTTGGGGTTCCGGAAAGAAGGGAGACGAGCCTGACACGTGGACTTTGCTGGCGAGGAAAGAAGTGAGTAAATGATAGCTACTAGTATCAGGTGATGTGAGGCCCTGGTGAGAGGAAGGAGCGGGCAGGCCGGGCAGGCCGGGCAAGGCACGACCATGTGGTGACCAGCCCGGCGGAAGGACCGCATCTTGTACGCGTCGTGTAGCCCACCTTCCTCGCCTGTCCCAGGCTGCCTAACCCGACTTCTGCTCTGCCAATGTGGCCTCTTTCTGCCCACCAACGGCATCTCCTGATGGCGCCGCTCTCAATCAACTCGTCCGTCAGGCCCCGACGCCACGGGGAAGCAGCTTTCTCGTCCCGAACCATGCCCGGCCATGGCGCACCCATCGAGCCAAGGCAGCAGCGACGACCGGCCTGTTGGAGGAGGCCACTTGGGGATTTCGCCGACACCTCTACGATGCTGGGCCTCGATATCCTCTTCTCAGTCGCATTCCGGGTTACGCAGCAACGAGACTCGTCACGGACAGCAGCGGCGCCGTAATACCAAGTTCACCATTACACTGACAAGGGGGCCAAGGAAGAGCCAGACGTGCTATGATGCCCTTGATGACGCAGCTCCAGCAGCGCTATCTCTCTGGCTCATCAAACACCCTCTTGAAAACATGTTCGAGGCGCCTCAGGACCTCGTCGCCGTTTTGCGCAATCTGGTAATGCGTCACCAGCCGGCCGCCGGAAAGTTTGAGACCGGCATCGGCCCCGAGGCTGATGAAGCGCTGCTCGCTGCAGCCCGCGGCCCCGAGGTCCAGCCAGCACATGTTTGTGTGGACAGGGTGGGCGACGGTGCCGCCCATGGTGGTCCACAGCGCTTCCACCTTCTTGGCCATCTCGTGCGAGGCTCCGAGCAGGCCATCCCTGCCGTCGGGCGTCTTGCCAAAAGTCTCGTCGACGGCCACTCTTGCGGCAGCCGTTATCATGCCCGGCTGGCGCATGCCGCCACCCAGCGACTTGCGCACCCATCGAGAGTGCTTCAGCGTCTCTTGTGGCCCGACGAGTATGCTCCCCACCGGGGCACCCAAGCCCTTGGAGAAGCAGAGGCTGACGGTGTCGAAGTGGGAGCAGAACTCGGACAGGGTTCCTGCGCCCGCGGCAACCGCCTCCCACAGCCGGGCCCCATCGCAGTGCATCCTGATGCCGTGCTGCCTCGCGAAGCTGGAGATGCGCTGCACCTCGCTGAGAGGCATAATGATGCCGCCGAGGGTGTTCTCCAGGCTAATCACTCGTGTAGGGCACACGTGAACATCGTCGCCGAGTACAGCATGGGCCTCGACGTCCTCGAGCGTCAGGTGAGTGCCGTTTTTGGGAACAACGGGCTGGACGGAAGCCCCGGTCAGGGACGAGAGGCTGCGGCTCTGCAGATCAGCCCTCGGGCCCAAAACGAGTTTGTGGCGACGGAATGGGTGGGGTCACGAACCCGCCAGCTTCAGATTGTATTATGTGCGAGCGGTGGTCGCACAAGACGGCGTGAGGGGGCTGGACAAGGAGACTCCTCAGCGCGAGCTGGTTCCCCATTGTGCCGGAGAGAACAAACAAGCCAGCCTCCTTTCCCGACAGAGCAGCGACATGGGCTTCCAGTTGGGTCGTGGTGGGGTCTTCGCGGTGGACGTCGTCGAGCAGCGAGCAGGCCTGGACGGCAGCCAGCATGGACGGCGTCGGCGTCGTCATGACATCGCCTGCATCAAGCCTTTTAGCCTCACGGGTGCCCATGCACACGGGCGTGTCTGTCTCACTTCTCAGATCCAGTGAGCCTGGCCCCTGGACTCCAACCCAGGCATTGCGCACCCCTCCTGGCGACGACACCCTGTCGGTGACACTGCTCATGGCGGCCGAGCTGAAGCAAGGTTGGGAGGACGCGAGTTGTCTGAGGGGCCGCGATGAACTGTTGACGAGTCGTCGGGACATGGAAAGGGCTGTGTGAGTGGCAGCCTGTCTGCCGAGGGGGGTCTTGGCTTCTGTTTGGAATAGGCAACGTCGGCTGGCGTCGGGGAGGCTCAGCGCAGGGACTGGGGCCGGCGGGCTGTTGGCAACGCTTACCCGGCCGTTTGGAAACAGGGTTCAGTCTCGATGGGGCAGGCGATTGGGTGGGTCATCGGCTGGCCGAGGTGGCCGACGACGGGGGGAGGTGTTCGCGGTGCAGCAAAGCGTTGAACAACTGACACGGGTACAATGAGAGGCTGGAAGTCTTGTTACCTCGCTCACTCTGCAAACTCGAAGACGCAGCTGAATTCTGCTTGATGGGTGCTCTTGTCTGTTGGCTGTGTAGGTCAGGGTCCGAGAGCCACGGGCCGGATCGCTCGGTGTTGGCGCCGATGACGGCGCGGGCGGGAGCAGCTTCTTGGTCTATGATTGATGTTTACGAAATTCGACAGTCCGTCGGACAGGGCGCCGTCCTTGGACTTTCTCCGGTCCAAGCAGTCCTCCACGGGTCTCAGCCTACGTGCTACCGCTCTTCCGTCACCGCGACTGCTGTGAGTGTGCACATGAGCCTGAGGTGCCTGCTGTTGTTTCTTCCTTGACAGGGCCGTCTCCTCCGCCAAAGTAGGTATGCACCGACGAGCCACGGGGTGCTAAACCAAGGGCCCCGGCCGTTTCGCCTAGGGGCGTCGAACCCCTCGCACAGCATCTGTAAGTGCCGGTCGGGGTGGCCTGGTCAAGACCATGAACATTGCATCCGCCGCCGCTCGTCCGGTGGGCTCGGCATTCACGCGTCGTCGGCAAGCCCCTGCCGGAGCCAGCGCGACATCATCGGCTCGTCCCCGTCCGCCACGAGGGCCCGCGCTGACCACCATGGACAGTTTCGGCCCAAGCCCCCCGGGCCGGCTCTCGTCGTCACCGCTGCGCGCCGGGAGCCTCGGCTCCGGCCGCCAAGCCCGACCTGGTCGATGGCGCCGGGTGACGACGAGCTTCGGCCAGCCTGGACTAAGTGCGACGGGTTCCAGGAGGCGTGGGTGTCGATTGCTCGAGCCCCGACGCCGTCTGAGCCTCGACGAGGGCGCGTCTTGCTTGGTGGTCGGTTCGAGAAAAGGCCAGCTGGGCCGGGGCCATTTCATGCTTTGCCCGCAACGCGAGCGTTGAACGTGCCAAGGTTTGAGAGCCAAGTTCTTGCCTGCATCCCTAGCTAGCTACCATCTGGGCGACTTTTTGCACGTGGCGGTGCCGCAAACGGGCCCGCAACGCGACCCGGCTGGTAAAATTGCCCAGGTGGGCAGGAACTAGAGCGAGGGCATCGCCAGAGGCATCCTGCGTCCCGCCAGGTATGTATTTTACTGCATGTATTCGTACAGTACTCTGTATGTGTGCATGCACTGCAGTTACAGATTACGGATCCCTTTCCCATCCTTCACAACAGCCTGCCTACCAGCCAGCTCAACCACGGCCAAAAGCCCCCTTGACTCCTCCCCCGTTCCCTTTCCGTCCCAATCCCAACACTGCATCCGTATTCGTACATGCATACAACATACATAATACATACATTGTATGTACATACACAGCCCCCCCCGCCCTTTTGCCCTGCTCGTCGCACAAAACGACTTGTTGCATCATGCTCCCCCCTCCTTGATGCGCTGGCAGCCCCCATCCCATCATCCGTCCATCCATATTCCCCCCCTTTGCTTTCCACTCCAGACGTCCGTCGGAGCGGCACGACACTGCTCGCTCGCCCCTTGTACGTGGACCCATCTTGGACGCTGCCGGCCTCGTCCAGTCAGTCTCCCCGCCGTCCATCTGCGCTTTCATCGTGACGAGACTCGGGCCACCCACCGAGAGTGCAGCTATGGCAGGGCAGGCCATACGGATACTCCCTGGGAGCAAATGGCTTCTTCACCTTGCACACAGTAGCGTCTCGTGCCCGTCCGGCAGTACCCTTGCAAGTAAAAGGAATAATTCGAGCATTAAACCTCATGGCAAACACATCAACCAGACCACACTCCAAACAGGTCCCTCCACGGCGGCGCTTGTTCCTTGTCCTGCAATGCTGCGTTGGCCAACGCATCAAAAGTGGTCCGTGTGCAGTAGCCAGTCCAGCCTCGCCAGCACACCTACTCTCTGTCACCCTCACTCATCACCTCGTCTTGAATTCCTGCCACGTCAACTGCCTACTATACCAATACCAATACCAATACCCGTCCAATCCCTTCCCGGTCCCTTCCCAGCTCCCTTCATCTACTTCTTCTTCTTCTTCTCCCCCCCCCGTCAACAAACTCCCTCCTCCCAGCGCCCCTGTCACCCAGCCAAACATGTCACCAAATGCCTCACACTACGGCGCCACATCCCGTCTTCAACTCAATCCCGACATCCATTGCCTACTTGAGCCTGTCATTTCTGTTGCACCGCCTCCTTCCCCGGCTCGCCGTGGGCCAAGGTCGTCTTCAACTCGTTCCATCTCCTGTCCATCTCGTTACACACCAAATCTGCTCCGGCCGACGTATCCCCCCAAGCCCGACGCACCGTCCCCGATAGACACCCCAAGGCTACCCGCAACGAATGCTCAACTAGAAAACACAGGGAAATAGAACACGTGATAATAGCAAGGAAACATCTCTCGACACGACGCCATGGGACCAAGCGGCAGACGACTGTTCCCACGCCCCCGGGCGGGCTCCCTTCCCGACCCTGCTGCCCATTCTCGCCCAGCCACATCGCCATGCCCTAGCCACAAAGTCCAAAGCGTCGCCCCGAGTTGGGAGCCAAGGCCACACTTGGTCAATTCGTGAGAACAGGCTATTTATATTTGTCGTTCGAAGCATCTCTCGCACACCAGCCTCGCAGGCGTCCGACGGGACAGCAACTAGGCAGACTCTGGCTTCATGTCCCGGGGAGCAAACGCCACGCTCGCGATTGTATCTTTCCTCGTCGTCTCGTCGTCGTCGTCAGCTCATCGCTTGGTCGTTTTCGTCGTCGTCGTCGTCGTCGTCGTCATCATGAGGGACAAACGCCGGTCCTGTCCGTGGCAGAGGTGTGTCGGATTCCCGCTCAACGCCCGGCCCATTTCACCAGAAACTGCACCACAGCGTCCAGGTTCGTCTCCTCCTTGGCGCTGATACCGTAACAGCACACCTCGCGCCCCTGGATGCTCTTCAAATCCAGCTCGTCAATCAGCTCGTCCACGGACAGCTTCTGCGGCAGGTCAGACTTGTTGCCTAGGACAAGGAGCGGGATCCCGCCCAGCGACGGATAGCTCATGAGCGAGTGGAGTTCATCTTTGGCTTGTGGGATCAGCGCTACGTCGGCAATGTCTACAATAAAGACAATGGCGTTGACGCCCCGACAATACCTCTCCCACATCGATCGAAACCGCGGCTGACCACCGATGTCCCAGCATTTCAGTGAAACGTGGCCCCGTTGGACGCGCTTCATGTTGAACCCGACGGTCGGAATGGAGCTACAGGCGCGTTGGCAGTCAGCTCGACGAGTTCAGCCCTCGACCGGGGGGGCCGGAAGGTGGACGTTTCGGGGGACCGGCGCCATGGCTCCGAGGGCATGCTCACTCGAGGGTAAACTCGCCGCCCTAGAGTAACAAGCCCGCGTTAGCCGGGGGCTGAGCACAAGATGGGAAGAGCTGAACCTACCGCCAGCACGCGCAGCAGCGAAGTCTTCCCAGCGTTTTGCAACCCGACCAGGGTGACTTCCATCTCCATGGCCCTGAAGATCGGCCCGTCAGCATACGCCGTGAGCGAATCTCAGACAGCGGGCTGAAGAAGAGGGCGGGTGCAGCACGAGGACCACCCCGAGGGATCCGGGTGGCGACGGACTACCACTTGACTTGAGCTGCCGACTCACCAAAAAACCCGCAATAGCCAATCGTATACTCTTCGGAAAAGCCCGGCCATGTTGCGATCCGAGGCTATGTATTGCCCGGCCAGGACCAGTATTTTGCTTTTTCGCGAGCCCGGGCTCGAGGGGATGGCGAGAGTAGATGTGGCGATGTGAGCTCGGAGCGAGAGGAAACGTCGACGTGGGCTTGAAAAGACGACGAGGGGATGCGTGTTTGCGCGATGCACTCATTGATCAAAGAGCAGACATCGAACTGCGGGCGGGTGCGTGCCGTTGCTGCTGGATTCCAAAAGAAACTGGACAGACGCCGATTCGGACGCAGGCCCAAAAGGCGGGACGGGACGCTGATGGGACAGCGGGGCACGACAGCGGAAATCAGCCCGTCGGCCAGTCGGGGAAGGCGGTCGGAAGAGGGCCGTCTGGGGCCGTCGGGGGCTGTCGAGGTGCTGCTGCGCGACGTTGAGCAAGAGGAGGGCGAAGACGAGAACGAGGACAAGAGGGAGGGCGAGGACGAGGACGAGGACGAGAGGGAGGACGACAAGGAAGGCGACAAGGAAGGCGACAAGGAAGGCGACAAGGAAGGCGACAAGAAAGACGAGGTCGAGGCGAGGACAGGCAGGAGCGAGGAAGGGAGGAGAAGCTGTCGTCACGGGAAGGGGCCACCGGAGCAACTGCAGCAGAGCGGCAACAAACGGAGCAAGAGGCAAGAGGTGGTGGGTGAGCGCTGCTGGCTTGGG
>JAPEBW010002497.1:0-11634 GCA_027405785.1 Ophiocordyceps robertsii
ACCCTTACTTTATTTAGTTTAGTAGTTAATACTAAGTCTTCTTTATCCCTTTTAGTAAGTAAATTTAAATTAAATAAACTATGTAAAGCTTCTTAGTATATAAGAAACGCTAAAGGTTCTATAATAGTAAGACTTGTTATAAGCGGCGCTAGACAATACTTACTGCTTATACTAAGTTATAGGTTAGTATAAGGATAGCGCACTTAAGGGAGCGGACTTATAGCGCTTAACTTAGCGGTCCCGGGGGTAGTAAGGGGGCTGCCGGGGGGTAAAGTCGCGGGGGCCGGCGATAGCGTAGTTACCCGTAAGGGTATTATAAGCGTAAGCGTAGCTAAGGAGGCGGCGGCGATATAGGCGGCGGTAGCGGCACGGGTGCGGCACCTAGGCTTAATGTCGTTAAGGAGCTCCGACGTAAGCACCGACAATATAGACGATATATTGTTTTTATAAGGGTTAGCTTAAAAGCATTTACTCCGCATACTAAAAGGCGACACTTATAGTATTATTATTGCTATTACTATTACTGCCGCTACTACTACTACTACTACTACTATTATAGTTATTACTAGTTTAAAAAAAGAAGGAAGGAAAGGAGGGTTAAAGGTAAAGGGACGGGGTATTTATACCCCTTAGTCCTTAACTTAAAGCGCGGAATACCTAGGCCGCTTAATACGCCGCCGGGCTATTTAAGGCGGATAAGGTGCCCGCTTAATAAGCGGACGGGCCTCTTAATAAGTAGCCGCTTAATTAAGGGCGGGCGGCGGCGGTAGGTAAGGCTATTAAACTTATTATTATACGGCCTTACTTACTATAACGCAAGTTTAGCGCCTGCTAGGCTGCGGACTAAGCAGCGCTTTATAATAGCTAGTAGCCTCTTATAATAGCTCTAAACTATATAGCGCGGTATGGGGAGCGGAGGCATTATATTAAAGTCTTTAACTTATAAGGTTATAAGGACTTAAGCTATAGCCTAAGCCTTATTATATAAGGAGGGCCGGGTCCGTATATATAAACATAGACCTACTATATATAAGCAGGCTCTTTATAGCTTATTATTATAATACTACAGACAGCACTTATATACTAGCCTTTGTTTACTTTATAATAATTAGTAAAATAACTTATTAATACTTAATGCCCTTAACTTAACTAACCTTATTATAGTCTTAAGATTTATAGTAGCTATTATAGCTAGCAAAAACTTACTTTAGTTAAACGACTAAAACGATATCCGCGCTATCCTTAATTACGTATTTAAGGCCTAGCTTAATATAACGGAAACCCTATTTTGTTAGTAATCCTAAGTACTAAAAGTACTAATATTTAGTAAAGTATATACCGCTAAATATAAAAAAGTAACTAGTAAAGTAGATACTGCTAGTTATAAGTTATAACTATTAAAGTAAATACCGGTAGTTATAAGGAGAGACAATATAGCTTAATAGTTAAAGACGGCTAGTATTAAATATAAGCGGTATAAGTTAGATATACTTATATTCGGCTTAAGTTAGCTTCGGCTAGTAATAGGATTTATATCGACCGATATCTTATATAAAGTTAAGGTAAGAGGCCTTCCTCTTATATAATCGACCGATGCTTTATATAAAGCTATAGTAAGAGGCCTCCTTTTAAAAAAAAATAGAATCTTATAAAAGGTTTTAAAATAAAGATATTTAGTCTTATAAGCTAGTTATAAGTAATAAAGCGTATATTACTTATAACTAGTAATAAAGATAGTATAAGCTATTTTTATTAGCTTAAGAAGTAGTTTAGTAACCTTATAGATTATATAAGGTATAAGTTATAACTTAATATATAAAAGCATATAAAAAGGGAACTTTTTAGTAGCCTTAAAAAAGTATAAAAGGAGGTCTTTACTCCTTTTTCCCTTAACTCCTTTCCTTTCCTTTTTTCTTTTTCTTTAGCTAGTTTTAACCTAAGAAATCCGCATAATAAAATACTCTTACTTTATTCGGTTTAGTAGTTTATACTAAGTTTTCTTTATCCCTTTTAGTAAGTTAATTTAAATTAAATAAACTATATAAAGCTTCTTAGTATATAAAAAACGCTAAGGGTTCCGTAATATAAAACTAGCTTATAAGAGTCTTTATAATTAAATAGCTTTAATAAAAATTACTTAGTATTTTATACTTAGTAAGTTTTTTAAGTTATTTAATAAAGAAAAGGTATTTATTATAATTACGTCTATTTAATTATAATAAATAGAAAAAGGATATTTACTTTTATAATACTATAGCTAATTAGTTAGCCGTAAGCTAGTTTAAGGTAGTTAGAACTTTCTTACCCCTTTATAAGTTTTATAGATAGTAGTTCTATTTTAAAGATTAAAGCTCCTAAACCTTATACTAAAGAATTAGCTAAGCTATAAGAGTTTATTACCTTTCTTAAAGCTTATTTTTAGTTTTATCTTACTATAATAAATTAAGAAGTAGTAAAGGTAATATTTGCATTTAGTTGCTTACGAGGCCTAGCTATAATATAGTTCGAACCGATTCTTAAGGACTATATAGATAATAGTCTTAAAGATAGGAATTCCGAGATAAGGAATATTTTTAAGAATTTCGATAACTTTAAAGAAGCTCTATAAAAAACGTTTAAAATAATAGATAAGTAACGATTAACAAAGTATAAATTAAAAAGCCTTAAGTAAGTTACGTTTTTATCGGCTTATATAGCTTAAATTTAATAAATAACTTTTAAGCTAAAATAAGAAGACGATGCCCTTATAGCTACGTTTTATAAAGGACTAAAAGAAGAAGTTAAAGATAAAATTTACTGCTTAAATAGGCTAAAGACGCTATTAAACTATATTAGTCTAGCGGTCTGGATAGACGATAAGCAATATAAACGCCGGTAATAAAGAAAACACCGTTTAACTCCTAGCGGGGTTATTAAGAAAAATAATAAGAAGCAAAAGCGAGACTTAAGGTATAACGTAATAAACCTAGATACCCTTAAAGCGAGCCCGCTAAAGCCCGCTAAAAAAGCTATTTAATGCTTTAACTATATAAAGGAAGGCTATATTATAAGAGATTGTATTAAGAAAAGGAATTCCTTTAAGGGAAGGAATATGCCTATTTATAAGAATAATGCTCTTTTAGCTTATAATCCGCGATATACTTTACTACTACCTTTAACTAAGGATACCGAAAAAGTCGACATAAAGCTTATTATATTAACCCTTAGTCTGTTTAAGACTAGTTCGCTTATAAAGGGTCTTTATAAAGAAAAACTTAAAGTTAAGATTAAAGTAAAAGCTAAAAGCTTAAACAATTAATAAAAAAATGCTTTTAAGACTAAGGATAATTATTAGCTTAAAACTTCCTTATAGACTATTAACGAAGATAATAAAAACGCTCTTTATTTTAATACGAACGTTACGCCTTTAAATATAGAAGAAAGCTATAATCCTAAAGACCTCGAATTATAAGGAATAGATAAAGAGCCCTCTTTTAAAAGAGAAAATAGCAACGGGCCTTACGCTCCTTTTATAGAATATTTTAATATAGTAATTACTATTAAGGATAGGGTATATAAGTAGCTTTCTTAAACTAAATACTATAATAATAACTACTTTATATACCTTTTAGATAAGTAAGGAAGCGGCTAGTTTCTTAAACTAAGGAAGACTTATAATAAACCCGCTATAACGATTAAAGAACTTATTACTAATACTAAGGTTTTTATAGAAAACCTTAAAGAGGATATCGAAGTAAATAAAGAGGAACTTTTATAAGAAAACATCGATAACCGGATTAAAATCGAATAACTTTTACTTTTTAAGCAGTATAACGAAACGACTATCGAAAGCCTTTAAGATAGTAACTTAGCTTTAACGAATAAGATAATTAAGCTAGAGGAAGATTATATATCTCTTTTTATATATATTACTAATTTAATTAAAAATAAAGACGATCTTAAGAAAAAGAATAATAAGCTAGCCGATAAGCTTAAGGAAGATATAAAATTTCTTAACCTAGCTATTAAAGATATATCTAGACGATATAGCGAGTATTTTAAGACTAATTATAATCTTTATAATAAAAATTATAATTTAGAAATACTACTATAAGCAAAAGAATTCTTAAATAAAATGCTTAAAAATTAGCTAAAAGCTAAGTAAGAAGAGATTAATAACTAAAAACAATAAAGAAAAATTAATCGTACTAAAGGTATTAATATTATTAGTAAAGTAGTTAAGAACTATAAAGCTAGTAGAAATCTAGTTTTTAAAGCTTATAAATAGCTTAGTTACTTAAATAGACTAATTCCGTAAAAAGAATTAAGATCTACCGAGAAGTCGGTAAACGAGGTAAAAAACTAATAAGCTTAAGAATAATAAAGCTATTTCTTAGTAAATAGAACTTACTTACGTTAAATAATAATTCTTAAAGTATAAAAATAACCTTTATATTAAAAATAAAAGGATATCGCCTTAACGTATTAATAGATTACGGTGCGATAAGTAGCTATATTTCCCTTATAATAGTAAATTAACTAAAATTACGTTGTAAAAGAAAAGATAAGCTTTATATACTTCTTTTAGTAAAAGGATTACCCTTTAAGTATAATAATAGTAAGATTATGCTAAAGACTAATCCTCTTAAGTATATAATCGGGATTTATAACTTTAAAGATTCTTTTAATATCTTAGCTATTAGCTATAATATTATATTAAGACTACTCTTTTTATAGAAATATAATCCTATAATAGATTAGGATAAAGGCCTTTTAAGGTTTAAAGATAATACTTTAAATATCCTTCTTTATAGTTTAATAAAGGACGAACTTAAAACGAAACCCTTAAATAATTTAAATACGGCAATACCTAATAATAACTATATAAGGAATAGTAACGATAAAGATAATAAAGCTTTTTATATAGATATAAATATCGCAATAATAGATATTATAACGAAAGACGATAAGACGACTAGTACGATTAAAGATAACACGACTATAACTAGTATAATATAAGCGAAAACAATGCCGAACCTTAATAAAGAGACTAAAAGCTTAGGAGATAATTATAACACTACTTATAATTTATTAAGAGAAAATCTATCGAATACTTTAAAGGATATTAAGCAGCAATACCTTAAGTAAAAAGATAAGATTAAGAAAAAACGGAATAAAAGAAAGATTAAAAATAAGATATATAAAAAGAGCTTATAGTATTTAAAAGGTACTATTAATTTAAAGTACCTTTAAGAGCGAATATAGTATATAAGACGTTTAAAAGGTACTATTAATTTAAAATACCTTAAGGATCGTTATCTTAAAATACTTAAAAATATACTAAAGAGATATTTTAATATATTTTACCGCTACTTAAAGATAGACTACTACTACGCGGTAGTTAAGATTATAAAATTAAGTTAAAAGAAGGCTTTAAGCTTAGATTCTATAAGATATATAACTTAAATAAGAAGTATTTAAAGTTATTAAAAAATATATTAATAAAAACCTATAAAAAGGTTATATTAAAAAGTCTAAATTAAAGTATAGAGCTCTTATATTATTTACTCCGAAGAATATAAAAGGTAAAGAAAAAGCTTAACTTTATATCGATTTTAAAGAGATAAATAACAATATAATAAAGGACTAGACTCCGTTACCTTTTATAAGCGAGATAAGAGATAGATTAGCTAATAAGTAGTAGTATACTAAGGTTAACCTTAAATCTGCTTATAGCTAAATACGTATTAAAGAAGGAGATAAATTTAAAACCGCCTTTAAAACGCGATATACACTTTACGAATTCTTAGTTATACCTTTAAGATTAACTAATATACCGGCGACCTTTTAAAAGAGGATTAATAGTATATTAAATCCTTATTTAGACCGTTTTTATATAGCTTATTTAAATAATATTATTATATACTTAAATACGCTAAAGCAATACTATAAAGAAGTCGATATAATGCTAAAAGCATTAAGAAAAGCTAGCTTATATATCTTACTAAAGAAATATAGCTTTTATATATAAGAAGTAGAATTCTTAAGGCATATAATTACTCCTTTTTATATAAGGATAGACTTATAAAAGATTTCTATAATTAAAGATTAGCTAATTCTTACGAATATTAAGGAAATCTAAAGCTTTATAGAATATATAAATTATTATAAGAAGTTTATATCGGACTTTTTTAAGATAATTATACCGATTCTTTCGGTATAAAAAAAAGCTAAAACGGACCCTTTTAAGTAGAACTTAAAAGTAAACGAAGCTTTTAAAAAAATTAAAGGATTACTTATTAAAGAGCCTATATTAAATACTTATAATATAAAGAAGCTATTAAAATTAAAAACGGATGCTTTTAATTTTATATTAAGCGCGTAATTAAGTTAGCGCGATAAAAACAATATTCTTAAACTAATAGCTTTTTACTAGAAAAAGCTAATAAGTATAGAGATTTATTATCCTATTTACAATAAAGAATTCTTAGCTATTATACATACTTTTAAAGAATTTCGACATTATATTTTAAGAAATAAGTATAAACTTAAGGTTTATACGGATTATAAGAATATTAGTTATTTTGCTATAACATAGTAGTTAAATGCTAGGTAAATAAGATAGGCTAAATTCCTTTTAGAATTTAACTATAAGATTATTTATAAGAAAGGTTTTAAAAATAACCGAGCTAATATAATTAGCCGATACCCGGACCTTAACGATAAAAAAGAGCCTTATAAAGAGACCTTATTATTTCTAAATAATAATAGTAATTTAAAGTTAAAGACGTTATATATACTATTTAATATATAAAGAGATCTTACTACTTTAAAATTACTTAAGAATTTTTATAAGAACTTAGATAAGAAAAGATATAAGAATCTTAAGTAAGAAGGAAAAATAGCGTTTTATAAAAATAAGCTATTTCTTACTTTAAAGACTAAGAAAATAGTTATAACGGATTTTTATTCGCACCTATTATACGGATATTAAGGTATTATAAAAACCTATAATAGAATTAAAAACTATTATAATACTTATAACCTCTATAAGAAAATTTAAGGAGTTATTAAGTTATACGATATATATAATAAAAGCAAGGCTATATAATATAAGCCTTATAGTAACTTAATTCCTTTAAAAGTTCCTTTAAGACCTTAAGACTTTATAGCCTTAAAATTTATTATAAAACTACTAAAGTCTATAGATCTTATAACTAGTATAGAATACGATTTTATTTTAATTATAGTTAATCGTCTTATAAAATATAGCTATTTTATTTTAATATATAAAGCTATAGATATAAAAAAGTTATCTTATACTTTTATAAGATATATTATAGCTAATTAAGGACTTCTAAGTTCGATTATTTTAGATAAAGATCGGAAATTTATTTCGAATTTCTAGTAAGGTTTAACGCAAGCCTTAAGTATAAAGCATAAATTATCTACTACTTTTTACCTTATTATAGACGGAATAATAAAACGATTAAATTAAACGCTTAAGCAATACCTTAAAAGCTATATAAATTATTAGTAGGATAATTAACGTTTTAAATTACTTATAGTATAGTTAGCGTATAATACCTCTTATTTTAAGCCTATTAAAAATACTCCGGCATTTGCGAATTATAGCTTTATACCCGAAGCCTATAGGTCTTCTTTATTAAAAGAAGTTATAGCCGAAAAAGCTATATTAAACTCCGAATAGTTAATTAGCTTATACGGATTTATAAAATTAAAATTAAAATATATTACTAAGAAGATATCGTATTATTATAATAAGAAATAGTCTTTAAAACCTTCTTTATCTAAAGGCGATAAAGTATATCTTTTAACGAGGAATATTAAGACTAATAAACTAAATAAGTTTTTAGATTATAAGAAGATAAGACCTTTTAAAGTTATAGAGAAAATAGGAAAGGTTAATTATAAGTTAGAACTTTTAACTAATCTACTTATATACCCTATTTTTTATATATCTTTTTTAAAGCCGACTTTATAAAATACTAAGGTAGTAAGAAAACTAAACTTAAAGAGAGTTAAAAAGAGCGAATATATAGTAAAGGCTATACTCGCTAAGAAAATAGAAAATTAAGAACACTTTTATTTAATAAAGTAAAAGGACTATCTTAGTTTAGATAATACTTAGGAACCTATAAAGCACTTAAAAAATACTTTAAGAAAAGTTAAGGATTTTAATTAATAAAACCTTTAAGAGGAAGTATTAGCTTCTTTAAGCTAACATTTCTTTACTATCTTAAATAGTAAAAGTAAAAGGAAATTTAAATAAGATTTTTCTTTAGAAAAGATCTATAAAGATAAAAAATTAGGATTTTCTTTAAAGAACTCTTAAGGTTACTCTCTTTAAAGTAGGATTTCTTTAATTATTTAAATAGTTTCTTAAAGGTTAAGAAGAACCTATAAAAAAAGGACGTTTATCTTTTTAAGTTTAAAAAAACTTTAAAGAGGGGAATATATAACGGAAACCCTATTTTATTAGTAATCTTAAGTACTAAAAGTACTAATATCTAGTAAAGTATATACCGCTAAATATAAAGAAGTAACTAGTAAAGTAAATACTACTAGTTATAAGTTATAACTATTAAAGTAAATACCGGTAGTTATAAAGAGAAATAATATAGCTTAATAGTTAAAGATAGCTAGTATCGGATATAAGCGGTATAGGTTAAATACGCCTATATTCGGCTTAAGTTAGCTTCGGCTAGTAACGGGATTTATATTAACCGATATCTTATATAAAGTTAAGGTAGGAGGCCTTCCTCTTATATAATTAACTAATACTTTATATAAAGCTATAGTAAGAGGCCTCCTTTTAAAAGAGGATAAAATCTTATAAAAGGTTTTAAGATAAGGATATTTAGTCTTATAAGCTAGTTATAAGTAATAAAGCGTATATTACTTATAACTAATAATAAAAATAGCGTAAGCTATTTCTATTAGCTTAAGAAGTAGTTTAGTAACCTTATAGATTATATAAAGTATAAGTTATAGCTTAATATATAAAAGCATATAAAAGGGGAGCCTTTTAGTAGCCTTAGAAAAGTATAAAAGGAGGTTTTCGCTCCTTTTTCCCTTAACTCCTTTCCTTTCCTTCTTTTTTTTTAGCTAGTTTTAACCTAAGAAATCCGCATAATAAGATACCTTTACTTTATTTAGTTTAGTAGTCTATACTAAGTCTTCTTTATCCTTTTTAGTAAGTAAATTTAAATTAAATAAACTATATAAAGCTTCTTAGTATATAAGAAACGCTAAGGGTTCCGTAATACTTAACTAGTTTATAGCTAAGTTTATAGTAGCGTTTTAAGCTATTATAGCTAAAACCTTATTTCGCTTTACTTATAGTTTAGCCCGTACTATAAAATCCTCTTTTTAGCTTTTAGCCGCTATAAGCCTTAAGAACTTATTTAGTCCCGCTTAGTAAACGCTCTTTTTACTTACTACTATACTTAGCCCGGCTATATAAAAGTATATAAGCGCCTTATTATAGTTTATCTCCTATCTTTTTTTAATTAAAGGAAATAGCGATAACTAGCCTTATAATATATTCCGCCGCTTAATTTTATAAGAGCTATTAATAGTAATTAATACGATTTTTAATAAGCTTAGTTTCGTAAGCTTATACTCCGGCGATAAGATTATAATAATTAGAAGTTTCCGCTTAGCTATAAACTATACTAAGTTTTACTTATAGGCCCGCAAAAAGTTTAAATATAACTTAACTTTAACTTAAGCAATAAAATTCCTAGGCTTTAATATCCGCTTTATTAGCTATACTAACTATATACTTTATATTTTTACTTTTAAAGCTCCCTTTATAAAAAGGTTCTTTAAGATTATTAAGTATATTTAAAACCTTAAAAGCAAGGAGTTAAGCATTAAGGCTATAAAAGACTTTATTACCCGCTTTTAAGCGGGAATATAGATATTTAATACCTTAGTACTAATTATACTTATTAATATTAGTAGGATAGCTTACCTTTATATAATAAAAACCTTATTCCGTTAATAATCCTAAGTATTAAGGAAGTATTAATATTTAGTAAAGTATATACCGCTAAATATAAAGGAGTAACTAGTAAAGTAAATACCGCTAGTTACGAGATATAACTATTAAAGTAGATACTAGTAGTTATAAGAGAGACGATATAGCTTAACGGTTAAAGACGGCTAGTATTAGCTATAAGCGGTATAGGTTAGATACGCCTATAATCGGCTTAAGTTAGCTTCGGCTAGCAACGGGATTTATATCGCACGATCGACTAATACTTTATATAATCAACCGATACCTCGTATAAAGCTAAGGCGGGAGGCCTTCCCTTTAAAAGAGGATAAAATCTTATAGAAGGTTTTAAAATAAGAATATTTAATCTTATAAGCTAGTCGTAAGTAATAAAGCGTATATTACTTATAACTAGTAATAAAGATAGTATAAGCTATTTCTATTAGCTTAAGAAGTAGTTTAGTAACCCTATAAGTTATATAAGGTATAAGTTATAGATTAGTATATAAAAGCATATAAAAGCATATAAAAGGAAAGCCTTTTAGTGGCCTTAAAAAGGTATAAAAGGAGGTCCTTCCTCCTCCTTCCTTTAACTCCTTTCCTTTCTTTCTTTCTTTTTCTTTAGCTAGTTTTAATATAAGAAATCCGCATAATAAAATACCCTTACCTTATTTAGTTTAGTAGTTTATACTAAGTCTTTTTCTCCTTTTTTAGTTAGTAAATTTAAATTAAATAAATTATACGAGACTACTTAACGTACGCGAAACGTTAAGGGTTCCGTAATATAAAACTAGCTTATAAGAATCTTTATAAACTTAATAGCTCCGATAAAAAATACTTAGTATTTATATACTTAGTAAGTTCTTTAAGCTATTAAGTAAGAGAAAGGTATTTATTATAATTACGTCTATTTAATTATAATAAATAAAAGAAGAATATTTACTTTTATAATACTATAGCTAACTAGTTAGCTATAAGCTAGTTTAAGGTAGTTAAAGCTTTCTTACTACCCTATAAGCTTTATAAATAGTAGTTCTATTTTAAAGATTAAAGCTTTTAAACCCTATACTAAAAAATTAGCTAAGCTATAAAAGTTTATTACTTCTCTTAAAGCTTATTTTTAGTTTTATCTTACTATAATAAATTAAGAAGTAATAAAGGTAATATTTATATTTAGTTGCTTATAAGGCCTAGTAGTAATATAGTTTAAACCGATTCTTAAGGACTATATAGATAATAGTCTTAAAAATAGGAATTCCGAGACGAAGAATATTTTTAAGAATTTCGATAACTTTAAAGAAGCTTTACGAAAAACGTTCGGAATTATAAATAAGCAATAATTAGCAGAGCATAAATTAAGAAGCCTTAAGTAAGTTATATCTTTATTAGCTTACGCAGCTCGATTCCGATAAATAACTTTTAAGCTAAAATAAGAAGACGATGCCTTTATAGCTGTTAGAGTCTTTAACTTATAGGGTTATAGGGACTTAGGCTACAGCCTAAGCCTTGTTATATAAGGAGGGCTAGGTCCGTATATATAGACACAGACCCGCCGCATATAGGCAGGCTCTTTATAGCTTGTTATTACAATACTACGGACGGCACCTATATACTAGCCTCTGCCTACTCCG
>JAPEBW010002498.1:0-11632 GCA_027405785.1 Ophiocordyceps robertsii
TAATTATATAAGGTATCGGTCGATCGTGCGATACGAATCCTATTACTAGCCGAAGCTAACCTAAGCCGAATATAAGCGCGTTTAGCCTATACCGCTTATAGCTAATACTAGCCGTCTTTAACTATTAAGCTATATCGTCTCTTCTATAACTACTAGTATTTACTTTAATAGTTATATCTCGTAACTAGCGGTATTTACTTTACTAGTTACTCCTTTATATCTAGCGGTATATACTTTACTAAATATTAGTACTTCCTTAGTACTTAGGATTACTAATAGAATAAAGTTTCCGTTATACCCTGCCTTTATCTTAAGGTATAGGGTCGTCTGCTTTATTTATATAAGTAATTAACTTTACGTTCTTTTCCCCTTTTTATATTATCGCGATAGTACGCTTTTTTTATACTAATTATTATTAAAGGTTTATATACTTACTGCTAAAGGGGACTTAACGTCTTATTAATCGCGCGCTATTTAAGATTATTTATACTATATATCTTATTTCCTTTTTATTAAATACCCCTTCTAGCTTATCTTAATCGCGGCGCGATAAAGCGTTAAGTATTACCGCTAACCTCTTTAAGCGGTACTTTAATATAAAGTTATATAAAGCAAGCTTAATTGCTTATTTACTTTACTTTTTATTTAACTTCTTTTTAATTATAAAGTACTTTAGATTTTTATAATCTATTAGTATTATAAACGCTAGTATATTATATAACTTTACCCCTTAAAAGTTTAAGTATTATATAATTATAAGTAACTTTTTATTATAGATTAAGTAGTTATACTCCGCTATGTTAAGTTATTTTAAGAAGAAACTTACTAAGTATTATATCTTACTTAATCTTACTTATATTAATACGCCGCTTATTATATATTTAAAGTAGTCTATCTTTAAGTACGTTTCCCTCTTAAGCTTATATAGCTATAGTATTAGCGCGTTATAAAATACTTTTTAGATAAACTTAAACGCGGCTTAGTGCTTATTAGTTTATAAAAATATCGCGTTTTTTTTATAAAGGCCGTTTAAGCACCGCGAGGCCTTAGCGTAAAGTAAGATAAAAGTATAGTAGTAATTTATAAACCTAAAAAAGCTTTAAACGCCCTTTATATTCCTTAGCGCTTACTATATTTAAATAGCTTAGATTTTCTTTAAGTTATACTAAACCTTACCCTTAGCTTATATAATAAAACTTAAGTACTTTACTTTTTTTATTATAAAGTCGTATTTCCGTAAGCTTAGTATAAGGCCTACTTCTTATAACTTTTTAAACACCTTTACTACTTTATTATAATAGTCGTAAAGCAACCTTAATAAGTAAATTAAAACGTTATTTATATACGCTATAATAAACTTATAAAAGTAGTCTTTTAATACTTAGTTAATATAGCATTAAAAGGTAGCTAGCGTTTTTATAAGGCTAAATAAGTATACTTACTATTTAAATAGTCTAAACCTTATTTAAAAGGCTATCTTAAACTTATAGCCCTTTATAATTTTAATCTTATAAAACGCTATAATAATATTAAGTTTCGTAAACTAACGTGCTTTTATTAATATCCTTAGCGTTTTTATAATTAATAGTAGTATATATTAATCCCTTTTTATAATTATATTTAAAGCTTTATAATTATAGTAAAAGCATAGTTAGCCGTTAGCCTTCTTTATATATAATACCGGCGCTGCGGCTAATAAACTACTTAAGCGGATAAGGTTTGTTTTTAGTAGCTTATTTAAAGTCTTTTAAAGGATAAGGAGTTCTTCTTTTAATATATTATAAAGGGGCCTTTATAGTAGTAGCGGCTCCTTACTATCTTTATTTAAAGTAAGATAGATTTTATAGTTTATACTTAGTTAAAATAAGGGTTACTTAAGTGCCTTTATAGGTGCGAAAAAGTCTAAATAAGCTTATAGTGCCTAAGCTAAGATATAGTCTACCGGGTTAACTAGCGTTTTTAGCTAAAAGGCCCTCTTTATATTCTTTATTATAACTACTTTTACGTTAAGCGCTTATCGTTACCCTTAGTTATCCCTTTAAGCCCTTTTTTATTAGCACTCCGCCGCGAAGATAAAGGCGCTTACTAGCTTCGCTTTTTAAATATTCGCGATCTTCGCAGCTTCTTTTAATCCTTAAAGGCTAATTTAAATCCCCGCTTTTCTATACTAAATCCTATTAAAGTATAAATCCGCTATATCTACTATATATATTAATTATCTAACTATATAATAACTAGCGCGCAATGTTTTTATATAGTTAAACGGATTAATATTTTATAGTTATAAGCCCGGCTTCTATATAGCACCTTGTTCGATTTTTAACGGAGGCATAGGTTTTTTACTATAGTATATACGCAGGCTTTTTACTATTATATCTCTTATACTAAGTATATTAAGATAAGGAGGCTGTTAAGGTATAAATCCGCTATATCTACTATATACATTAATTATTTAACTATATAATAACTAGCGCGCAATGTTTTTACATAGTTAAACGGATTAACATTTTATAATCCGATCCCCCTTAGCGTCGTAAACTACTTTATTTTTCTTTATCTATAGTCTCCTTAAGAATATATCGTAGCTTAACTTTAATACTATATAAGCGAATATCTATTTTAGGTGCTTATTAATCTTTATTTTAAACGCTATAATCCTTTTTATTTAAAGCGTTAGTGCGTCTTTTAAGAAAGACTATAGTAGCTTTCTTATCCTATTTATAAAGGGTATCTATAGCTTTATCGCTACCCCCTTACTTACTATAGTATAGTAGTTATAGCCTATATCTATAAGTACGTTAAGCCTCTTTTTCTTATTAATACTAACCTTAAGCAGTACTAAGTTTAGTATAAGGTGCTTCTTTATTAACCTTTAATCCGTCTGCTATTTTTCTTTCTCTTTTAGCGCTTAACTTTATATTAAGGTTCTTCTTTTTTTAAATTAAAATTTACTTTAGTTACCTCCTTAGTTATAGCTACGGCTACTTATAAAGTTCTTTCTTTCTTCTTTTTATAAAAGCAAGCGATATACCCCGTTATATTATAAGCAAAATACCTTTATATATTAAGCTAGCTTTATTATCCTCTTAGCTAAGTTATAGCGTTAATTTTACTTATTAAGGTATTACTCTTTAAGTCTTTTTAGTCTTAAGTTACCCCCCTTATTACCTTCTTTTAGCCTTAAAACGGCTACTTAGTTTACTAAACCTTTTTTAGCTTTACCGCGATTTATGCTACTTAATTAATATATACTAAGAAGCTTAAAGTTAAGAGGTCGATTATCGCGAGTGCTTCCTTAAAGCGAAGGCTTAAGGCGCCCTTTAAGAATATAATCTATATATTATATAGCTATAACCCCCCTCCCGCCTTAAAGAGCCTTTGCTTAAACTTAAGGAGGAACGCCGTAAACGTTTAGTTCTCTCTTTATTTAATTATACGGATAGCCGCCGCCGCCCGCGATTAAATATCGATATTAAGGTAAATCGAATTAAGGTACTTAAGGAATTCCTATTAATTATAACCTTAATCCGCGCCGGTGCTATAATAAGTCGCTATAGTTTACTATAGCTTTATATCTAAGTAGTTATAGATTAAGTAGAAAACTTCTTTTAAGCTTAAGAAGAAGTCTTAGTTAATCTTATACTTTTCTTATATATATTATACTTAAGGCGTAAAGTAGCGCTACTAGCCGTTAAATTTCCTTAGCGCTAAGAGTAGCTTCCGCTAGTCCTTTTTTTTTATTGCTTTCTTCTTTATTATAAGTATTACGGCCCCCGCTATTATATCGTAAGGTAGTATTAAACTACTAATTAGTAAGCTAGCCCCTTCTTATATATACGTCCTTACTATCTCCTTTAGCTTTTATATTAAGGCCTTTAACTAGCTTATTAGCTATTAAATCTACTACTAGCTTACTTAAACTTAGTAGCTCGTTTTAACGGCCTTTACTTATAAAAAGAGGATTGCTTATTTAACCTTTATTTAAATATTAGCCTTTCTTAGCCCTCTTTTTTAAGCTGTATAAGCATAGCCCCTTTATACTAAGTAGGCTTTTTACTTACGCTATATTATAGTTAGTAAGTCTTTTTTTAAGTTATATAACCTTATTTAAAAAAAGCTTTAAATATATTAAAGGCCTATATATACTTAGTTTAGTAGTATATAGCTAAATAATTATTTATTTAAAGCTAAAAAGGGAAGGGGGAAATCTTTATTTAAGCTATATAGCTTTATACTTTATAAAGGTCGCTTAAATAGCCCGTACTTAAGTAAAGTTTAAGTTAAACTTAAGCTAAGTTTAGGTAAAGTCTTATATAACTTTAACTATATATTAGCCTAACTTTAAGTTATTTGCTATAATATAACTATAACTCTTTTTATAGTATAGCTTATAATAATTACTTTTTTTAAAGCTTATTTTTAGTTTTATCTTATTATAATAAATTAAGAAATAGTAAAGGTTATATTTATATTTAGTTACTTATAAGGGTTAATAGTAATATAGTTTAAATTAATTTTATTATAAAATCTAAACGGCTACGCCCGGACTCCTTACTTTACTCTTAAGAAAGCCTTACGGAACCCCGCGATAAGAACGCCCGGAGCACGCACTATAAAAGCTTGCTTAAAGAGATACGATAAATATTACTAGTCGGACCCCGCTAAGGTTTTTAGGATATAACTACGGATAGTTAAAAGCCTACCTAACTATAGTTTACGGCGTATTTAACTATAAGAGATACTATAAAAACTATTAAGCGGATTCCGCCGGTATCTTTAAGGGATTTTTAAGGATTTCCGCGGGATATATTAATTATAGTTTAACCCGTTTTTAACTATAAAAGCACCTTAAAAGATATAGGATAAACCTTACTACGATTTTTAAAGGATATTTAAGGATATTTAAGGGATTTCCTTAACTATAGTTTATAGTATTTTTAACTAAGCTTATACTTAGTTTATTAAGCGATTCTACGAGGATATTTATAGTTTACTTTATATATTATAAATAGTATAGTTAAAGATCCTTAAAATTAGCTTAAAGAACTAAGTATAAAGTAGCTAGCTATACTTTTAAGAAATAAATAAGCTTTTTACTATTTCTAAACCTTTATATACGTTTATATATAGTAATTAGTTTATTATACTAGCTTAACTAGTAGTAATTAGTTTATAGTACCGGCCTTAACTAGCGGTAATTAGTCCGTAGTACCGGCCTTAACTAGCGGTAATTAGTCCGCGCTTTATCCCCTTATCTTTATACCGTAAAGCGTAGTAAATAGTAGCAATTCTTACTTATCTAAATAGAAATCCCTTAAATATCCGCTAAGCTAAGAATAACTATATCGCACGATTAAGTACTTATCTTATAAGAAGTTAGATACTAAACGATATTTTCTTTAGTAAGAAGCTCCTATTAGCCTTTAAGTCTAACCTTAATAATAAGCACCTCTTCCTTAACGCGCTTATAATAAAACTTTAAGACGAGTAGGCCGTAAAAGCGAAAAAGGCCGCGGCTTACTAAGCATACCGGTTTAATAATCTCCTTTACCCCTTTTTAAGGTACTATACCGCGATAGCTTATAAAGCTAAACAGGATATAAAATAAGTCCCGCTTAGCTAAGCTAAGACTACTACCTTTTAAGAGGCAATCCGCTTTTAAAATACTAATAAAGGATAAACTATAAAATAATAAAATCTATATAACTAAGTAAACTAAATTCGGTATTACTTAAACGGATCGATTATCCTTTAAATAGAAAAAGTAAAGACGAGCTAACCTTAAAACTATCCGGCTCCCCGCCCGCTAAATACCCTCCGGATTAAGCCTATAATAAAGATACTCTTTCCCCGGGACGATAAGCTTAGCGGATATTTTTACCGTATACTACTAATAAAGTTTAGCTTAAGGGCCTTAACTAAAAATCTACTTTAAAGGATACTTAGTAGTTTTTTAGTTTAGTATTACCGTTTAGCCTTATCCGCTATAGCCGCGCTAATTAAAGCATTTTCGGGACTCTCGATTAATAAAAACAAGCTTCTTATACTAAGGGCCTTATAGCGTACTAAATTCCGAGACGTATATAAAACGGAAGGTTAAGCGCTTAGCGAGAGTATTAAGACTAAGACCTTAATAATAAGCGATAAGGACGTAGTAAGCGATACTCTTAGTAGGCTAAACCTATCTATACTAAGCGCGTAGATATTAAAACTAAGTATAGCTTTAAGCCCCTTAGTAGGAATAGTAGTAATATTAAACGAATAATTCCTTAGTTTTCTTTAAGCACTAAGAAAAAAAGACGCGCTTATTAAGCCCTAAGAAAAACCTTAACTATAAGCTAAGGATATAAGGAGATTTAACCTATTAAGACCTTTAAAAGCGTCCTTTAACGAAGTTTAAGAAGATAATAAAGCTAGTATATTTTAAGGAGTTAACCGTTTTATCGACTCTATCCGCTAAAACGCTAGTAAAAGTAAGGCCTATGCGGACGAATTAGCTATTTAACTGCCCTCCTTCCTTTAAGGAAGTGCGGCGGAATAGTATTCCGGGGACCTCTTAAAACTATAATAAAAAGAACTTAGCAAGCTTAGCGTTAGACTAAGCCGATAAATATCCGCCTTATAAAAACGGTTTAGAATCCGCTTAAATATAGCGATATAAGCACTTAATAAAAAGCACTTTACTATTAAAGATATAGTAATAGGATCTAACTTTAAGTCTTAAATATTATGCTTATAATATAAAGCTAAGGCCGCGCTTTATTAGCTAGACTACTTAACTATAGTAATTTATTAAAAGCTAAATATCTACTTATAAGAATCCTTATAACGCTTAGTAAGGAATAAGGATATTAATAGATAGATTAATAAATATAAGGAAATTCTTCCTTAGCTATAAGTTAAATATACTTAAGGATCTTAAAAGTACTTACTAGCGCGAAAGAAATAGGTTTAACCTATAAAAAGGCGAAGGCCGACTAGCTATACCCCGTATATACTTAAAGGATAGTCCGGGACGCCCCGGCTATTTATTAAAGGCTTACTAAGACTAAAGGTTACGTTTTTAGACCGCTTAATAAGGATAGATATACCTTAAGCCTTATAGCGCTCGCTAAGTTTAGGAAGAAACCCGCTTAAATAGTTAGGAATATAAGTTAAGGTCCTCCGGCCTAAAAAAGAAAGGACCTTTAAGACTATACGCTCGCTAACGCTAAAGCTAAAATAAGCATACCCCGCGACTAAGGAAAGAACTATAATAAAGACTAATAACTATTTAAAGGATAAAGAGTATAATATAAAAAGAGCCTAGTTAGATACTAATAAAAGCTTAAAGGAAACCGCAATCTATACTATAGCAGACTTAGTATAAGAGGCCGATAGAGCGTGCGGATTTTACGGCGAAGCATTCCCCTTAAAGAATAAGCTTTACCGATATATTAAAGATAAATACCCCCTTAACCTTAGCTAAGACGTTGCTATATAAAGACGTAGCTTAGTATAGTAAGTAATTATTCGGAAGCTATTAAGCGTTTAGATAGTTAAGGCTTCCCTTAATATCTAGCTATTAAACCCCGATAGGCTGTTACGATTTACTTATATATACCTATTAGTCTATAAAAAAGAAGGGCCTAAGATAAGCATTAAAGCCTATACGGATACTAAGGTAAACTAAAGCTTTATTTAAGCCGACTTAGTAAAGACCTTTTAAGACGTAACTATAAACTCCTCTTAATAAATTCCTATTTAAGAAGTAAGAAGAATAGCTACTATTAGATAGGCGGAATTTACTACTTATATACTAAGAAGGCTAAACGGTAGCCTCGCGGTCGTAAAGGTAAGGATCGGCGCTTAAATAATAAAACGCTTAGTAGCTAATATATTGCTTAGCTAAGACTTTTTAGCTCCTTACTTAAAAGACCTTATTAACTTTATATCGGTCTTATAAATTAAGGCTTATAAAGGGATTAAAGCCGAAGTTAAGATAGTCCGGCTAAGATTAGCAATATATAAACGGGTAATCTGCTTAGTTACTACGATAATTTTAGCTAGTTCTAGCTACGCCTTACCTATATAGGTCTAAGCGCCGCCGTCGGGGCGTAATATATTATTTTTCCTCGATAACCTTAAGCTCGCCCGGATAATAATATAGAATTATACGAGCTTTATAGCGATAAACTATTTTAAGGAACTACTAGTACTCCGCTAAGGCTAAAAGGTAAGGATAATTATAGACCTTAACGAGCAGTTTTAGCTATATAAGGAGGTTAACGCTATTACTCCCTTAGCGGAAGCCTTTATAGAAAAACTAAATAAAATAAACCCCGCTAAGGACTTTTTATAAAAAGATCTTACTATAAACTATAAACTTAAAATCGGCTAAACTAAGGACTTACTTAAACTTACTACTAATAAGGGCGTCCGGATCTATGCTAAAGACTTAAAATACGTATTAAAAGTCTAAGATATCCTTTAATCGTTTCCCTGCCTTTAAAAAGATAAGGGAGTAGTATATATAGACGAATTTAAATATATACGTATTTCTTTAGTAAAAGGATAGTAATACTAATAAGTTATATTAAGATTATACTTATTAAGCGATAAAGATAAGAAGGTAGTAGATATAATATTCGGCTAGCTAACTATATAAGGCCGATTAAAACGAGTTTATAGGCTAACCCTATTCGCGGCGCTAGTATTTATAGTATAGAAGATAGTAAACGGAAAAGAGAAAGGATAAGTAGTCGTAGACTTATAAGGGATTAACGCCGTTATTACCTTAAACGTATACTTAATGCCCCTTTAAAGCGATATAATTAAACGCCTTTAAAGAAAGAAGTTTATTAGTGCGGTAAATATATAATCGTTTTTCTACTAGTTCTTAGTTTACTAAAACTACCGGGAAAGGTTTATAATCGTAAGCTATTATAGGCTTAAAAGATTATTAGTAATACTTATAGGCTTTAAGAGCTCCTTAGTATACGTTTAAAGGTTTATTAATAACGTCCTCCGTAGATACTAAGAATACGCGGCGGCTTATATTAACGATATTATTATCTACTTTAATATAGCTAAAGAATACCTTTAATATTTAAAGGCCGTATTCCGCGCCTTTTATAACTATAATATTACCTTATCCGGACTAAAGTCCTTCTTAGCGTACCCGTCTATTTAGCTCCTTAGATTTAAGGTAGATACTATCGGCTTAATAAATATAAACGAATATATATAAGCTTTAAAGGATATTACGTTCTTAAAGAACCTTTAATAGCTTAAGAAATAGATCGGCCTTACTAAGTAGCTACGCTATACGGTCCCGCATTTTGCTAAGGAAGTTAACGTCTTATAAAAACGAAAAACGGAGCTACTTTAAGTAAGATAGGAAGAAGGAGTCCCCTTAAGGGGCTAAGGATAAGCTTAATACGCCGCGAAAGCCGCTTTTTAGCCTACTCCGGAAGAAGAAAAGGCCTTCGCGATTTTAACTAAGAAACTTACTAAGCCTTAAATAATTTACTACTTCGACCCCGCCTAATAACTATTTATCTAGATCGATATATCCTAAGAATACGAAGTAGCGGCTATAGCTTTTTACTTAAAAGAAGGTATAAAATAGGATAGAAAGACGCTACTAGCCCGGACTAAGGTTTAGCTTATCGTTTACTTAAGCCGCGCCCTTTAAGGCGGAGAACCTTAATACTAGCCTACGGAACTTAAAGTAGCCGGTTTAATATAAGCAGTATATAAGCTACGCATTATAGTACTATCTATAAGAACGCTATAAGTAGTTATTTTTACCGACTACGTAAGTACCTATAAAATCGTATACTAGAAATCCCTATTCTCTACTAATATAAAATCTAACAATAAGCTAGTCCTCGCGTCTTAATACTTAAGCTAATTCCCGCTTAAGGTATGCTATATCTTAAGCGTTAAAAACATCGTGCTAAATACGCTCTTATATTTACCGTACTAAGACAATAAGCCGGTATCCTTAAACTAAGAAAGGGAATTAAAACGTATTTAAGAAGACGAGATAATAAACCGCGTATTCCTTTATATAAAAGTATTAATTAAATTGCCGCTCCGCTAGAAAATAATCAACGGATATATAAAGGATATATAATAAGTAAAAATCATAATATAACTTAGCGATAAGAACGGGGCCCTTAGACTTTTATTCCTCCGGTTTTAAGGGTTATTATACTTTATAGAGAACGATAAACGCTAGAGACTATATATCCCCGAGACTTACGCTAAGGAGATCGTCGAAGACGCTTACGCTAAATACTTTTATACCGGCCGTATACGTATATAGTAAGACCTATCCGAAAGCTTCTTAATCTTATAGCTTAGTAGATATATAGATAAGGTTATAAATAGCTATAATACTTACTACTATAACTAAACCGATTAAGGTAAGACGCTAAGATAGCTTATCCCGATTTAAAGCCCGCCGGTTTTATACTATATAATAGCAATAGACTTTATTACTAGGCTTTTAGTAGTTTAAGCTAAATAATCCCCGTAAAAAGATCTTATAAAGAACTTCTTTAATACCTTACTAACTATAACTAATAAATTCTTAAAAATATATCTCCTTATCTTAAGTAATAATTAGTTTATAGCGGAAGACTAAGTATAAGTATTATATACCGAACTACTCCGCGCTAACTAAGGGATTCCGAAGGGGATAATCTTTAACCGGGACGTAAAGTTTACCTTAGTATTTTAAAGGACTTTATAGTAAGCCTTCGGATCGAAGCTTTTTATATCTACTGCTTAGTACCCTTAAACCGACGGCCTATTAAAAAGGCGAAACTAAACTATAAAAATCGCGCTATAATTCTTAACCGCTAATTTCCTAGACCTATATTAAACCGATATACTAGTCGCCTTTTAGTTTAGCTTTAATAATTCCTTCTTCTTAGTAATTTACGCGGCTTTTAGTAAGCTTATTATAAGGATAAGAATAGATAACGGCCTCCAGTTCCTTAATAACTACTTATACTTATAAAACCGAGAAGTCTTATAAAAAGAAGCTAGGTTAGCTATTACCTATACTTAAGCCGTTATAAAAGATAAATACGATAAGAAATACCGCCTATTAAAGTTTAAGCTTAGCGATTAAGTTTAGCTATAGCTCGGTAAAGGCTACTATATCGCGGACGGTAAACTAGCGAAGCTTTAAGAAAGACGCACTAAGCCGTTTAAGGTTACCGCTAAAGTAAGATAGCTTATATACCGGTTAGATATAAAAAGGTCCCTTAATATTTATTTAATCGTTTTAGTAGTATAACTACGCTTAGTAAATAAGCTAGCTATATACTTAGGACTAGTTTAAGATAAAAAGATACCTTACTTAAATAAGTAAGAAGTAAAATAAATCCTATAAAGCCGTATAATAAAGAAAAGCGGCGGAAAGCTAAGGAAGGAGTTCTTTATAGCTTAAAAAGGCTAGCTAAGTAGCTATAACTCGTAAGTAAACGAAAAAGCGGTCTTCTCGCTAAAGATCGTAAAAACCTTCGAAAAAGCATAAAAGGAGTTAGCTACTTAAGTAGTTTAAACGAGAATATAACGCGTAGCCCTTATAACTTAATACGAAACTCTTCGACTAAGAGAATTAAGCGGTTAAGCT
>JAPEBW010002499.1:0-11621 GCA_027405785.1 Ophiocordyceps robertsii
CGGGCGGGCCTACTTATAGCGGGGCCAAGCTGCTAGTAAATTTATAAGCGCTTTTAGAAGCGCTAATTAGCTAATTTTATAGTAGGTCGGCGTAGTTTACTAGTCTAGTTAAAAAGGCTATGCCCTTAGCCGGATTCGAACCGACCCCGGTATTATAGCCGGCATGCTTCTTAGGCGTATAACTACTATACTATAAGGGTGAACTATAACTATAAATAAAGCAAAAGAGTTTATATATATATCCGAAGAAACATATACCCTTAATAAGATAAAGGAATTTAATAAATAAAATATAAGAAACTTAAAAACCCTTGCTATAAAGGGAGTTAAATAAAATAAAACAAAAGACTATATAGCTAAAAAAGAAGACATCTTATTATATTAAATTTAAATAAGCTTAGTATTATTTGTAGTATTATTATTAAGTCTAGATATATTGTACGCAGTAATATTATATGCTAGATTTGCTTTTAATCTAGAAATACTACATTTTAAAGCACTTAATACGATTTAGAAATATCTTTATAAATATCCTAGCCTAAGTATATACTATAACTATAATATAGGATTTAATATGCTATTTTTCAAAGCCTATACTAATACTAATTAAGCTAGCGATCTTATAGACTATAAGTCGGTTTCTAAATACTGTTTCGTTATAAATAATAACTTTATAAGCTAGGCTTACTAAAAACAAAACTTTATAGCACTCTTTATATATAAAGCTAAATATATAGGCCTTAAGGAGGCTAATAAAGAAGCTTTATATTTATATAGCTATTTTAATATTATAGTAAAAGGAATGTCTATAAATATTCTTAAAAAAAAAGACTTTATAATTTTTATAAATAATTAATCTACTTAAAAAATAGTAAGGAATCCTAAATTATATAAGCTAAGAAAACATATAGGCTTAGCATATAACTTTACACGTAATAGTATTAAAGAAAAGGAAATAAAAGTCTATTATATAAAATCTAAAGATAATATAGCAGATATATTTACTAAGAGATTAAGTTTTATACTATTTAATAAATTTTAAAGTTAACTAAGAATTAAAGAGGTTATAATATAAATTTTTATAATAAAGGTTTTTAGCTATTCTTTACTTTTTTTAGCTTTCCTTTATATAAATTAAGGTTTTTTACCTATATAAAGGTTTTCCTTAAATAATAAAATAAAGAGGTTTTACTTAAAAAATAAGTGTTCCCCTTTAAGAAAGATTAAAAGCTTTAAGTTTTTCCTTATAAAAAATAGGTTTTCTTAAGCTATAAAAAAAGAATTTTTCCTTATTTTAAAGGTTTTACTTTACTTTAGTTAGTATATTTAAAGCGCACTTATATACTATAAGTACTTTTTAAAGGAGGCTATAAGAGAGTAAAATATACTCTCCCGCAGCTTATAGGCTTAATATAGTATAAATAACACGTAACATAAATACGCTAAAAGATATATTAAATCCGCTATACAATTTTATATACGTTACATTTTGTTTATATTATTCCACGCATATATAAGCAAGGTATAAGCAAATTAAGAAAAGGTGTGTATAGAGACTATATTTATAATCTATACTAAGTCGCTGCGCTACCTCGTATTTCTTATAAAAATAATCCCTAGGCTTATAAATAAAATATTAACCTAGTAACAGCTATTAGCCTACTATGTATAACTGCGCTAAAGAGGGAGCTTTTTTTTAAATCACTTAAGTTACTTATAGCTTAGAAATTGTTTATATAAGGAGGCCTTAGTCCCCCCTTTACCTTAAATATATTATTAATCTTATATATATATATCTTACCTATTTCTTTACCCTTTTACACACTTTTAATATCTTTATAATTCTCTTACTTATAGCTATATACTTGCTCTCTTTTATACCTATTTCCTCCTTAATTCTTACTAATAACAGCACCTTTACTTTCTTCTTAAGACTACGTATTATTTAGGACTAGTAGCTTTAAAAGGTATATATTAGCTAGTCTATCTATATTAATAAAATACGTAATATATATAACCTTAACCTTTTTATATCGAAAAAGTCTTTTTTTTTCTATTTATAAAACCTTAAAGAAGAATATAGCTACTATGTTTAACGAAGGAATCTACTATTATTAATCCTTTATAAGATTTATTAATTTTTTAGCAATTCCTATAAGACTAGATATTTCTAAAGCTTTAAACACCTACGTAGAATTTTTATAAAATCCCTCTTAGTAATATATATAGCTAGCAAAGTCCCTTATTTCCTACCTTTATTCCTTATGCTATTTTAAAATTGAATTTTCCAATACTAAAAACTTAAAACTACTTACTTATACGGATATAGCTTTTATAGATTACCTAAAAACTCGAAAGTTTAGTTAAGGATACGTTATAAGCCTTTTTAATAGACTTATTACTTAGTTTGCTAAAAGGCAATATATAGTTACTACCTCTTTTATAAAAGTAAAGCTTTTAGCTCTTTTAAATATAGTAAAAGAACTTATCTTATTTTTATGCCTTTTTTAGTATCTTCCTCGAACTAAATATTTAAATCCCTACACCTTTTTATAATAATAAATAAACTATACGCCTTATTACCTTAGAAATCCTAAAGATTAAAACGGCCTTAAAGTACGTAAAAATCTATAATAACTAAGCTAAGTAAGAATGTCTTTAAAATATATTTACTATTAATTTTATCCCCTTAAATTAATAAGTAGTAAACGGTTTTACTAAATTACTACGAAAAGAACGCTTCCTTAAATTTTAAAAGCAGCTTTGTCTTATTAATATTATAAACCTTTACCCCTTGCTTTTTATAAACTTCAACTTAAAATAGCTATTTAAGCTATTTAAGTTCTCCTCTTTTAATAAGGCTCGACTTAAAGGGGTATATTATATCTATTCCTCGATATAGTAGTAAATACGCTATAACTAATAATAATAGTCGTAGTAGTAGTAGTAGTAGTAATAGCACGAGCTTTCGTAAAGCTTTTTTTAATTTTAGCCTCTTTAAAGCTTCCCTTAATTCTTTAGCTATATATAGACTAAAGGCTATTTTACTTTTTAAGATACGGACCTTATATAAACCTTAAATAAACCTCCTTTTTAATAAAGACTATTTATTAGTCGTTATTATTTATTAAACTATTTATTATTTTGCTGCTTATTTTAAATCACTCCTTATTATATATAAGCTATTAAAGAGCTACTAAAATGATTATATAAGAGCTTTAATACTTAATTACTTATTCTTACTTTTTATCTATAAGCTAATTCTCTTTATATAAATTGCTCTCTTACTAAATGCCTTAAATAAGCCTTCTTTATGTTTAAGATATTTAAAGCTAAGGAAAAAAGGAGGAAAACTTTATTTAAGCTATATAGCTCCTTACTTATAAGTATCGCTTAAACTACTTATACTTAAGTTAAGTTTAAGCTAAGTTAAAGTTAAGTTTTATCTGACTTTAGTTATATATTAGCCTAACCTTAAGGTATTTACTATAGTATAACAATAGCTTTTTTTATAATATAGCCCGTAATACTATCCCCTTTTTAAAGTATTATATAGCGGTATATATAATATTAGTACCTTGCTTTTTACC
Source organism: Ophiocordyceps robertsii (assembly GCA_027405785.1). NCBI lineage: Eukaryota > Fungi > Ascomycota > Sordariomycetes > Hypocreales > Ophiocordycipitaceae > Ophiocordyceps > Ophiocordyceps robertsii. Next base: position 3,591 of record JAPEBW010002499.1, read on the forward strand.
TTACGCTTAAAGTTAATTAGTATAATTATTATTTTAATACTTATGTTATACTTATTATAATAGATTAATATATCTTCTTAAATAACGTCGTATTATAATATTAAAAGCGTTATATACTTACCTTTTTATATTATTATATCGCTTTTAATAATACTAAAGCAGTATAATATACCCCTTTTACTTACCGCTTTAGTTAATACTTAAAGCACGTTTTACCTCCTTATTACCTTTGCTTTTAAAGTATAAATACTTTTCTTTTTCTTTTTTTCTTTTCCTTTTTTAATTGTTAATTTTCTTCCGCGCGCGCTTATTTTTATTATAAGTCCCTTATGCTACGCTTTTATATATCCTTTTTAGCCCTTTACGCTTAGTCTCCTACTTACTTATAAGCGTTTTTTTATACTATACCCCTAAATACGCTTAGCGACTATATACTGCCGCCTTCGTATTAATCTTCGCGCTTACTATCCTCGCTTAATTTGCGGAGGATAATATATAATACTATTATATAGCGCCTCTCTTACTTTATATATATTAAGTGTATAATATCTTTTAATACGGATATTTAGTATAAAGTAGGTTAAAAATAAGCTTTGCTTTAAGCTTATAATTATTTTACTTATGCCTGCGCTAGTTTATAGTAATTACCTATATATCCTTATTCTTAGACTTTATATAATATAATCTTAGCGCAATATTAGTATATTAGTAATATAATCGCCGTTATAAACGCACTTTAAGACTATATATTATTAAGATATTTTAAAGACTATTATACTAACTTATATATACGTTCTTTTATCCTTAATAAACCTTAATTAGTAGGATATCGCTTATTATTACTATAGCACGTAGAGTTAGTTTAAACTACTACTATAATATACTAAGCTTAAATATACTTTAATATTTAACGTTAATTTATTAGTATTAGCTAGTAGTAAGTAGTTTGCTTAAATTAAGTTATAGTTTTTTATATATCTTATTTATATTTACGCGATATCTTATTATATTTTATTATATTTTATCTTTTTCTTATTATTATTATACTTAGTATATATTTATAGTATATCTTTATTATACTTATTGTTTAAAATTGTTTTAATATCCGTTAAGCGTAGCTTAAAAACTCTTTTTTATTTTTCTTAATTCTTTATTTTTCTTTACTATCTTTTTTATTCTTTTTCCTACCTCTTAGCGTAATTAACTATTATCTTTCTGCCTTATTCTTATTGTTTTTATAGCGTTATTATACTTTTCCTTAAACACTTTTAAAGGAATTATATCTTAAAAGTTGCTAATTAACTACTAAGTTAAGTTTACGTATTTATACTACTTTATAAAGACTTAGTATTATTTTTCTTTTTTAATTTATTTTTTACTAAGCCTACTAATCTTTTTTCATAATATACTTTAGTTTACTATTTTCTTAATTTACTAATAGTAGCTAGGAGTTATTAACTACTTAGCCGGGTAAAAGGTTATCCGCCGCGCAGCGAAAAAGCTTTATAAATAGTCTTTTATATACTCTCCTTAGTATATTAAGTTTTACTATATATAAACTAACTACCTTCGTTATAATATACTTTTAGTATAGCTTATTAAGCTTCCGGTAAGGCCTACTTATAGTATACTTTTTTATATTTAGCTATATTTTCTCGCTTACTTAAAGTCTTTTTATTAGCGCGCGCGTTTAGTTTGCTATCTTTTTTTACCTTACTTAAGATATAGTAAGAACTATTTTAAAGAAGCCGGCGACTATTTTTATTCTTTATAAAAAGTCTTATACGCCTTTTATATTTAATATAATAAGTTCTTCTTTTTATATAATTTAAATAAGCTTAATACTATAACTATAAGTTATAAAAAAAAGCTTAAACCTATTCTTAATACTACTTAAGTATAAAGTAGCTATACTCTTTAGTTGTTTTACTTATAGTAAATATATATACGGAGGTAGGCTTATACCTCTTAGTTTATATGCTTTATTATATTTTTAATTTATAAGTAATAAGCTAAGCTTCGTTTTTTTTAAAACCTTAATTTCTTTATTAAATTCATACTAAAGCTACCTTATTTAGTTTATCCCTTAGTATAAAATAATAACCTTTAATATCCTATAAAAATAAAAATAAGACTGTAAGAACTTTATAGTATATACTACTACTTTTATTATTAATATTACCTTTAGCGTTATTGCTTTTATAATCTTATTTATTATTACTTAAAGGTTTCTTAAGCCTTTAGTTTTAGTTAAAGGTAACTTAACTATAAAGTCTATTATTAAGTATATAAATCGTTATATAAAAAGAGGAATAGTTAAAAAGGCCCTTTTTAAAGTTATCTTAAGATATAACTTTTATTATATAGTTTATAGTTCGTAATAAGCCGGCGTATTATTAATAATTAGCTTAAAGAATTTTCAAGCTACTCTTATAAGCGTCCCTTTACGTCTTAAGTATTTTACCGCTATTAAGTTATATATTCGCTAAGCGATTAATACTTAAAGCTTATCTAGCTATTTATTTTCCTTCTCTTTAAGGTATTAAGCTTTACTTAGCACTTATAAGTAGTCCTTAAAGTAAAAGCGCTTTTTTATATTAATTATCTACATACTTACTTAAACCTTTAATTACTATTTTAGTATAAGTATTAGTCTCGATTTTATACTACTTAAAATACCGCTTAATATTTCTTTTTCTTATATTATTGCTATTAACTATTTTTATATTTGTTATTTATTAAATATATAGACCGGCTATACTTATTCCTTAAGCGCTTTTCGGCTTAGGTTTTACTTAAGTTTTAGCCGAACTCCGCCTTTATTCGCCTTATCTTAAAATTAATATATAAGGTCGCCTACTTTATTTATATATATAACTAACTTTATAATTTCCTCCTTTACTTATATTATTACAATTATATATTCTTTTTATACTAATTCTCGCGGGTGGTTTATATATCCGCTGCTTAATAGAACTTTACGTTTTATTAGCCGCGTGCTATTTAAGAGTATTTAAACTATATATCTTATTTCCTTTTAATTTAATATACCCGCCCTCTTATTTTAGTTATAGTATAATAACATATTAAGTATTACTATTAAACTTCTTAAGTAGTACTTTAATATAAAGATATATAAAGCGAGCTTTATTTCCTATTTATTTTACTTTTAATAATTTATTATTTAATTATAAAGTACTTTAAGTTCTTATTAGTTTTAGCACTATAACTACTAATATATTATATAACTTTATGCTTAAAAAGTCTCAATTTCTAATAATTAAAAGTAGCTTTTAATTAGAAATTAATTAGTAATACTTTATTTTATTTAGCTATTTTAAAAAGAAACTTACTAAGTATTATATTTTATTTAGCCTTATATACGTTAATATACCGCTTATTATATACATTAGGTAGTTTACTATTAAGTATATTTTTCTTTAAAAGCCGTAAAACTATAGTATTAATATTTATAAAACGCCTCTAAAATAAATTTAAATATAGCTTAGTATTTATTAGATTATAAGAAAGTTATATTCTTTTTATAAAGATTATCTAAGTATTATAAGGTCTTAGAATAAAGTAAGATAAAAGTATAATAATAATTTGCGAACTTAAAGAAGCTTTAAACGCTTTTTATATTCTTAAGTACTTATTATATTTAAATAGCTTAAATCTTCTCTTACTTAAATTAAGCCTTACCCCTAGCTTATATAATAAAACCAAAATACTTAACATTTTTTATTATGAAGTCGTATTTTTATAGGTTTAATATAAAGCCTACTTTTTATATATTTTTAAGCACTTTAACTACTTTTTATTAATAGTTAAAAAGTAACCTTAAGAAGTAAATTAATATATGATTTATATATACTATAATAAACTTTAAAAAAGAGTATTTTAATACTTAGTTAATTTAGTATAAAAAGGTAGCCGGGGTCTTTATAAAGCTTAATAAGTATACTTCTTACTTAAATAAGCTAAACCTTGTTTTAAAGACTATTTTAAACTTATAGCCCTTCGCGATTTAAAACTTATAAAACGCTATAACAATATTAAGTTTTATAAACTTATATACCTTCGCTAATATTTATAGCGTCTTTATAATTAATAGTAGCGCGTATTAATCCGTTTTTATAATTATATTTTAAGCTTAGTAGTTATAGTAAAATCGTAAGTAACTATTAAACTTCTTAATAAATAATACTAGCACTATAGCTAACAAGTTACTTTAGTAAATAAGATTTACATTTAGTAACTTATTTAAAGTCTTTTAGATAGTAAGGAGCTTTTCTTTTAATATATTATATTAAGGCTCTTATAATAGTAATAGCTTCTTATTATTCTTATTTAAATTAAGGTAAATCTTATAGTTTATACTTAGTTAAAATAGGAGTTACTTAAGCACTTTTATAGGTATAAAAAGGTTTAAGTAAGCTTATAATACTTAGGCTAAGTACAGTCCGCTAAGTTAATAAGCATTTTTAGTTAAAAAGCCTTCTTTATATTTTATATTATAATTGCTTTTACGTTTAGCACTTATTGCCGCTTTTAGCTCTTTCTTTAAGCCTTTTCGTATTAATACTCCGCCGTAAAAACTAAAGAGCTTATTAGCTTTACTTTTTAAATACTTACGATTTTCTTAGCCTCTTTTAACCTTTAAAAGCCGATTTAAATCCCCGCCTTTTTATACTAAATTTAATTACTTTTAGTGTGAAAAACCACTTTCTTTTTATTTTTAGCCTTTTAAAAAATTTATAGCTTAAATTTAGTACTATATAAGCAAACGTTTATTTTAAATGCTTATTTATTTTAATATTAAATACTATAATCCTTTTTATTAAAAGCGTTTTTATATCTTTTAAAAAAGACTATAGTCGCTTTCTCTTTTTATTTATAAAAGGTATTTATAGCTTTATTATTACCCTTTTAATTATTATAATATTATAGTTATAGCTTATATTTATAAGCGTATTAACCCCCCTTTTTATATTAATATTAACCTTAAGTAGTACTAAGTTTAATATAAGTACTACTTTATAAACCTTTAAGCTATTAATTATTTCCTTTTCTCTTTTAGTACTTAACTTTATATTTAAGTTCTTTTTTTCTAAAATCAAAATTTACTTTAATTACTTCTATAGCTATATATTATAAAATTCAGGCGGCTACGCTTAAACTCCTTACTTTACTCTTAAAAAGATTTATAAAACCTTATAGTAAGAACGCTTAAAGCATACGTTATAAAGGCTCGCTAAAAGAGACGCGATAAATATTACTAAACGGAGCCCGCTAAGGTTTTTAAGATATAACTATAAATACTTAAGAGCTTATCCGATTATAATTTACGATATTTTTAACTATAAAAAATACTATTAAAGCTACTAAACGAATTTTATTAGTTTCTTTTAAGGATATCTAAGGAATTTTATAGGATATCTTAACTATAATTTAGCTTATTTATAATTAAAAAAGCACTTTAAAAGACATAAAATAGACTTTACTATAATTTTTAAAGGATATTTTAGGATATTTAAAGAATTTTCTTAACTATAGTTTTTAATATTTTTAATTAAGCTTATATTTTGTTTATTAAGTAATTTTATAAAAATAATTACGGTTTATCTATATATTAATAATAAATAATAAGATAATATAATTATAAATCCTTAAAATTAGCTTAAAAAACTAAGTATAAAGTAGCTAGCTATACTTTTAAGAAAAACTAATTTTGTTTTATTTATAAACCCTTATATACGTTTATATATAGTAATTAGTTTATATTAAGGGCCTATATATACTTAGTTTAGTAGTACGTAGCCGAATAATTATTTATTTAAAGCTAAAGAGGGAAAAGGGAAATCTTTATTTAAGCTACGTAGCTTCGTACTTTATAAAGGTCGCTTAAGTAGCCCGTACTTAAGTTAAGTTTAGGTTAAACTTAAGCTAAGTTTAAGTAAAGTTTTATACGACTTCGGCTATATATTAGCCCGACTTTAAGTTATTCGCTATAGTATAACTATAGCTCTTCTTACGGCATAGCCTATAATACTATCCCCCTTTTAAGCCGTCGCGCACCGGGGTATATAATATTAGCGCCTTACCCCCCCCGCTCCGCACTTAGCGTTAATTAGTATAGTCGTCCTTATCGTGCTTATAATTATATGCTATTAAGGGCCTGCGTGCACTTAGCTTAGTAGCACGTAGCCGAATAATTGTTTATTTAAAGCTAGAAAGGGAAGGGGGAAATCTTTATTTAGGCTACGTAGCTTCGTACTTTATATAAGTCGCTTAAGTAGCCCGTACTTAGGTTAAGTTCGGGTCGAACTTAAGCTAAGTTCGGGTAGAGTCCTATACGACTTTAGCTATACGTCGGCCCGACTTTAGGTCGTTCGCTATAGTATAACTATAGCTCTTCCTACGGTATAGCCCGTAATACTATCCCCTTTTTAAGCCGTCGCGCACTAAGGTATATAATATCGGCGCCCCGCCCCCCCCTGCTCCGCACCTAGCGTTAATCGGCGTAGTTATCCTTATCGTGCTTATAATTATACGCCTACGCCTCCTTAAATAACGTTACGTTAAGGCGTTAGATATATTATACGCTTACCTATTCGCGCCGCTACGTTATCCTTAATAGCGCTAAGGCGGTATAACGTATCTCCCCCGCTTACCGTTAATGTTAGTGCTTAAGGCACGTCTTTCCTACCCGCCGCTTACGGTCCCCGGGTATAAATACCCTTCCTCTCTCCCTCTCTCTCTCTTCCTTTTTTTCCCTCTTTAATCACTAATCTACCTATACGCGCGCCCCCTCTTATAATAGCTTCGCCGCGCCGCGCCTTAATATATCTACTGCGTCCCCCTAGGCCTTATCTCCCGCCGTGTCGTAGGTGTCTACCCGTCCGGCGCCTCCTAGCATGCCTAGCGACTATACGCTACCGCCTTTACGTTAATCTTCGCGCCCGCCGTCGTCGCTTAGTAAGCGGAGCGCGATACGTAGCACCACTATATAGCGCCCCCCTTACCTTATATATATCGGACGTATAGTATCTCTTAACGCGGATATTTAGTATAAGGCTTATTAAAATTAAGCCTTGCCCCGCGCCTATAATTATTTTGCCTACGCCCGCGCCGGATTACGCTATTTACCTATATATCCCCGTTCTTAAACTACGTAAGATATAACGCTAACGCGATATTAATATACTAGCGATACGGTCGCCGCCGTAAACGCGCTTTAAGATTATACGTTTTAAAGGACGTTTAAGGATTGCTATACTAACCTATATATACGTTCTTTAATCTTTAATAAATACTAGCCGGAGGGACGTTACTAATAATTGCTATAGTATATAGAGTTAGCTCGTGCTACTATTATAGCGCGCTAGGCCTAAATATACCTTAACGTTTAGGGTTAATCTATTAATATCGGTAGGTAGTAGGTAGTTTGCTTTAATTAAGTTATAGTTCTTTATATATCCCGTTTATATCCGCTTTATATCTTATCGTATCTTATTGTGTCCTTTATTTATCTTATCGTTATCTACGCTTAGTGCGCGTTTATAGCGTGTCCTCTTTATACTTATTGTTTAAAATCGTCTCGACGTTTACTAAGCATAGCCCGAAACTCCTTCTCGTTTTTCCCGGTTCTCCTCCTTTTCTCCGCTACTTCCCTTATCCTATCCCTTACTACCTAGCTTAGCTTACTATTGTCTTTTTACCTTACCCCTATCGTTCTTTATTGCGTTGCTATACTATCCCTCGAATTCCTTTAAGGCGATTATATCCTAAAAGTCGCTAATTAGCTACTATATTAAGTTAGCATACCTATACTACTTTACTAAGACTTAGCGCTATCTCCCCCTTCCGATCTATCTTTACCGGGCTTACTCGATCTTCTCTATAATATACTTTAGTTCGTCGTCCTCCTTAATTACTAGTAGTAGCTAGTAGTCGTCGACTACTTAGCTAAGTAAGGGGTTATCCGCTATATAGTAGAGGAACTTTATATATAGCCTTTTATATACCCTC
>JAPEBW010002500.1:0-11592 GCA_027405785.1 Ophiocordyceps robertsii
TGGGTTTTGGGAACGGGCACGGACGGGATTGACGGGCATGGGAACGAAGAGCACGGCCACGAGACGTGTAGACTTGTATATACTGCATACGCGGCATGAATCACCGTCGTCTTGTGCGCACGGCATGGAATGAAATGACATCTGTTCCCCCCTACATCTTCTGCAATGCTGCCTGCCCCTGTGCGTCTCCACATGAGCACACGCATCCACTGCGGGCGGGGGAAAGGGGCCTTGGGGAAAGTCGAGAGAGGTCGGGAGACGGGCGCCGCCGCATATGCGGGTCGTCGCCGGGCTCTTCGTTTGTCGACGCACTCGCCTTGCCGGCGATGCGTCTGCATATGTGGTAAACTAGCATATAACAAGCAGGACCGGGGATATCCATCCCCTCCATCCCTTGGTTGATGCCGTTTGTCTAGTCTTACATTTGCTCCCCCTCCCAACCGGGCGAGACTTTGGGATCCCGGCTCCGTCCCCTGCATATCCCATGGCATCCGATGAGGTGGCCGTCCACTGGATATCCGGATCCCCGAGTTCGCCAGGTCCTTCACTCTCCTCGCTCCCTCCTTCGTCGTAGCATCGCCGTGGGGAATATAGTGTCAACCAAAGTATCCGAGTACGCCCGCCCTGCAAAGAGTTTTGTTTCGCACCTGGTAAACGCCATGCCGAAAGAAACGCAGAACGCGAGAGAAAAGCAGAAATCGCAAATACATAGACAGCACCAACAAATGTGGTGGAAACGACCAATCATGAGCGTAGAAGATGAGGAGGAGAGAGATGCGTTGGAAATGGGGGCCGGATGTGGTGATGGGACGAACGGCCAAGGACTGGGGGATGAAAGCGCAAGGCGGTAATCGCGCCGTTGCGGTTCCGTCGCGGTTCCGTCGCGACCAGATCTCGACACGACCTCTTGCCAAGCATCAGCCGCCGTGGCGTGAGAAGAAGGGGAATAGGGTGACGGTGAGGGATTCGCGCCGTCAAGCCACCACAGCAGAGCAGTGAGAAGGGCAGAAGCAAGCCGCGAGTGATGTGAAGAACATAAGTCTGGAAAGCGAGTTGCGCGGCCAAAGTCTATGCGTCCCAGTCGTAAGAAGAGGACCCCGTCGGCATCGTTTCAGATTCGTGCTCCCGAAGGTTTCGCGAGAGGGTCAAAGAACTCCACCGCAGGCTGATGCCGCGACGGCTATGGCGGCGGCGGCAATGAAATGCTCCGAGGAGTGCTCTTCGGGGGTCTTGCGAGAGGGTCAAAGTACTCCACGAACAGCTGGGGTCCCGACTGTAGTGGCGTCGGCAAAGGGTCCTCGGAAGTGACGCTTAATGATCCCGCCAAAGGCTCAAAGTACTCCACGGGAGGCCGATGCCCTAACTGCGATGGCGTCGGCGAAGGGCCATGAGAAGTGTTGTCCAATGATCCCGCCAAAGGGCCAAAGTACTTCACGGACAGCTGGGGTCCTGGCTGCGATGGCGTCGACGAACTGCCCTGAGAAGTGACGCCCAAGGATTCCACCAAAGGATCAAAGAACTCCAAGAGGGGTTGATGCCCTGGCGGCGATGGCGTCGGCGGATTGCCCTCAGAAGTGATGCCCGAGGGGCCTGCCAAGGGGTCAAAGTATTCAGCCAAGGGTTCGTGCCGCGACTTGAACGGCGTTGGTGCAATGCCCTGTATGCTGCCCGAAGGCATTGCCACAGGGTCAAAGTACTCCCCTGGAAACTGATGCTGCGATCTGGACGGCGTCGTCGGCGGCGGTTGTGGGACATGTCCCTCGGTAGAACCACGAGGCACGTCGGGCGGATTCTTCTAGATCATCTGCGCCGTCGGTGCCCCGAGTCCCTGCTGCGCCAGGCTCTGCCGCAACGTCTCCTGAAGCTCCGCGATCTGGGCCATCATGGTGAGCGAGTGCTCCGACTGCTGCTCCATCTCGACCTTGAGCTTCATGTTCTCCTCGCGCAAGCGCTTGACCTCGTCCCGGAGCTCGCTCGTCTCGTCGTTGCCCACGTCGCTCTGTCGTCGTTTCCGCTTCGCACCCGACTTTTCGCTCTCGTTATCCTCGGGCGAGGCGGCGCTTTCCGCGGCCGGGGGCGTCGAGCCATCCATGTTGGTGTGCACTCGGCGCAGGTGCTCGTTGAGGTTCTCTTGGCGAGAGAAGCCCTTGCCTGTGTGCCGCTTGCAGTTGGGGTGTGGACAGTTGACAGTGTTCTTGGGACCGCCGTGCTTGCCGTGGACTTCGCGCTCGTGTCTGAGGAGGCCGCCCGAGTATGTGAATCCGGGAAGGTTCTCACAGCCCTCAGCAGGACAGCGATACGGACGCTCGTGCTTGTCCATATGCTTACTAAAGAGGCAGTCAAGGTTAGGATGGGATGAAAGGGTGGCTGCGCGGGCGAGCTTACTTCCACTCGCACTTGCGCGAGAAAGCATTGAGTTCCTCCCTGCAATCGGGCAACGGGCAGTGGTATTTGCCATCTGCCTGCTTCATGACGTCGCGATCGGGCTTAGAAATGGGCTTGTTCCGGGAGACTGAAGATGGCGAGCCGGGGCCAGGGGAAAGATCATTACTGTCGAGGGGCCCTTCGTCGCCCATCAGCGACGTGGCCAACGGCACATGTATTGGCGACGGAAAAGTCGTCGTGTCTAAGCCCAGCCTCTCCGCATCGTGAGCGGCGGCGGCGGCGTCGGCGGCGGCTGCTGCTGCTGCTGCTGTCGCTGTCGCTGCCGCTGCCGCTGCTGCTGTGGTGTCGTCATCGTCGTCAGGGACAATGCCTCCGTCGTCGGCCAGGGCCTCGGGCTCATCGTCAAGGATAGAAGCTTCGGCTGTGTAGTGGCCCAAGTGCTCGGCGACATCGGAGTCTGTGTAGCGCTGCTCAGCGACATCGTGGTCGTCATCGTCGCCGATGGACGGGTAGGCGCCCTCGTTGATAAAGGACCTCGGCTCGTAAGCAACGCTCATTACTGCGACGACGCCACGACGGGCTGGAGCGGCCGGCGTCGTCGGGAGCCGGCTCGCCTAGAGCTGTAGCCGGGACGCCTCGGTCTACGGCCAAGACGCCTCGGGGTGTGGCCAGAACGCCAATCGGGGCAGGTTGCGCCAAGAAACGGGAGGAAGCGCAATCGGATGAGCGAGAGGGAGCGCAGGCTGGAAAGAGTGCCGTGGTGGTCGGAGTCGCGATGGTTGTCGCCGCCAGCGGCCTCTGGTGCGAGTGGTCAGCAAGGTCAATAACGGAGATGGCGAGGCTGAGAGCTGTGGTCGCGAGCTGCGGTCGCCAGCTGCCAGGGTACGAGGGGACGTGGTGGCCTGAAAATTATGGTATGAAGGTTTGACAAGTGTGATCACGGCGGCCAAATTCGGGCCAAGCCGCCCACGGGTGAGTCAGCGGGCGAGACAGCACGTGATTGGCGGACTCTGCCTTTCGTTCAGGGCTAGGACGCAATGTACATACATACCTGGATAGGTACCTGGTAGGTAGGTAGGTACTTTGTACAGCAGGCGTTTGATGATGGCTTCAACAAATTTGCATCGCGGCGTCCCGTTTCTTGACATTTCGGGTGAGAAGACTCGCGCAAGGTTGGCTGGCTGGCCTATAAGAGAACTGTGGGCTTGTCGAGGGACCAGGCGTCACTGCGCGGTCACTTGCTCTTCAGCAGCAACGGTATCACGGCAACGACAGCTGTAACAACCCATTGACTGAGCAGCAACTCGTATTGTCCAAGGTATTCAAGCGAACGTGAGCGCGCGCCGCGCAGAGGTGGTCGTACAACTCTGCAAGACACAAGCCAAGTGATTCCATAGCCATTGCGGGTTGAGAAGCATGCATTGGTAAATTGGCTGCTCCATCAAAGGTGATTGATATTGATGCCAGATGGAGCAACTGCAGCAGGTCGTCGTCACATGCGTAAGGGAGGAGCTTGATTGACGAGTAACACCAACGCCACAATCGGCATCAATGACGAGTGAACCTTTGGCGGGCGGGCCACTTCTCCACCGGTGCCGCTTACAGAGGGCCTGGGCCTTGCATGGAAGCCAAAGTCGCCGACGCAGCAATCTCATGGACGAGTGATGAATGCGGCGAATAGAGCATCACCGGATAGTCAATGGACTCGGAGCTTTCAAGCAGCCCCGCTCAGCCTTTCCTCGGGCTGTTCTTTGCAGGTATCGTGGCCACCCACGGCAGCCGCAGCGCGATCAAGAGCCCCACCTGCCGCGGCTTGCCCGAGACTATACTGTAATGTAGGGTCAATGCTGACGTAACATGTGCACCGACTTTTGACATGTTGCTCCGAGTGTGTAGCTCAGCTGACCCTCCCCCCCCCCCCCTTATCCGACCATAGACCCACTTTAGTACCGTGGTCAGCCCAGCTTTTGCAGAGGGTCGGTTAAGCTCTACGCTATGGTTAGCTTAGGTATAAAGGTATAATAAACCTCGCCTAACTATATATAATACCTAGCCCGACTATACACTATACCTCGCCCGACTATACGCAAAACCTTAGCTAACTAAACGTAGTACCTTAATTATCCGTAATAAAGAATTAATTTAAAATTAATTTTAATTTAGTTATATTTATTATTTTACTTTTTAACTATACTATAAGCTCTTTTTAATTATTATACTATTTTTTTATAGATAAAGACCTATTTTAATTTAGTTTATAAATAATATATAGATATGCTAATTAGTAGTTATAGTATATAATATACTTTAACCCTTATTACCGCACTTTACCTTACCTTAAAAAAATTTTTATACTAATTTAGATTTAATTTAAAATTTATTCCTACCTTATAATCTTTATACCTTTAGTATCTATAAATCCTTTATAAATCTATAAATACTCTTTTTATCTATATAAGATATAGTTAGATAATTAAGAGGTATCTTATTATAGCCCGTAGCCTTTTTTTAGTAATAAAGAAAGTATTAATAAGGCTACTTTTCTTAACCTTTATTAATATTCCGATTAACGTTTAGTAATATAAACTAAGCCCTTTATAGTAAATAATAACTATAACCGGGTAAACTTATAAGCTAACTTTAATAAGTATATTTAAAGCACTAAAAAAAGCGCGACTAACTATAAGATATAAAGAAATTAAAATTAATTTAAAATTTATTTCTTATTCAATCTAGCCTATATACCTTTAATTAAACCTAGCCCTAGGCTTTAAGAGCGATTTAGACTATAAAGCTAATAATCTTAATAACTAAGCTTAAGATATTAAGCTTAAGATCTTTTTTTATTATAATTTACGGATTTAATAACGATTTACTAAGCGGTTATAATAACTTAAACGGTTATAGACTTTATATTAATATAGTTATCTACTCTCCTTATCTCTTAAAGTACCTAAATATATATAAAAATATCGTCGTATATAGAATACTTACTTAACTACTTAATAGGATAGAGATAAAAGCGCCTTAAATAGCGGGAAGATTAAAATTATTTTTAAACTAGTTATAAACTAATTTAAAATTAATTAGATTTAATATAACCTTACTAAGTCTTACCTTTTAAAGCTTAGCTTAACCTAGCTATTTAGCGGTATACTATATTATCGCACTACTTACCGCTATACTAATAGTAAAGTATATAAGTTTTTATTAGATTTATTTCGGCATATTACTATTACTAATAGTATATTAAATCGGGTAGACTCTTTTTATAAGAAGCTGCTAAAGCCCTTTATAAAGAGGTAGGTAGTAAGGTATATTTTATAATTAATTTATAATTAATTTATATTAATTTATATAATAACTATACCTATAAAGCTTTACTAAAGTTTTAGTGGATTTAACTATATACCCCCCGCCTTTATAACTATAAGCTTTAGCTTATATTAAAAGGTTATAGTATAAGTATATTCCTTTTTCTTACTATGCTTATAATATATTAACTTCTTATAGGAAATTATATAGTTAAATTAGTTATATATTATATATATTAATACTAAACGAGGCCGCGGAGCTAAAAGGGAATATAAGCAATATTTTTTCTTGCTTTACCCTTTATAGTTCTAGCCTTATTACGATTTTATTCGATAGGTAATTACTAGCTAAGACCTTAATAGCGAGCGGGAGCGTTGCTACTTAATAGACTTAAATAGGCGTTGGAGGAAAACTTATAGTATATTCTTTTTATTAAATCCGAATTAATATTAAATTCATTCTAAATTAATTTTAATAGATATTAATTACTTTTAGCGGGAGGGCAAGATTATTAAACGTAGATATAATATCCGGTTTATATTTCTTATGCTAGTATAAGATTTAATAAAAGCGGTTATTATATTATCGTATAGGGAATATTTATATCCGCTAATCCTACTAATAAAGACGTTAATAAAGATTATAAACGGCCTATATATAGTAATTATAAAAGCTAGGATTAATTATATATTATACCGACCGCTAAGTAAGTTACTTTATTTATTTTAAATTTGTTTTTAATTCTAAATATATTCCTTTAATATAAAGAGCTTCGTAACTTTTAATATTAATATAATAATAGACCTCTTAATAAAATTTATACTAGCTTAATAAATCTTAGTTAAGTACGTATAATCTTAAAAAAAGCAAAGGTTTTTTATAACTTAATAAGGTTAAGTTAAATAGTAGTTACTTTAAAGTTTATATAATAGATAGGTAAGGAAAATTAAGTAAGATATTATAAAATTATTTTAAAATTAATTCTAAATTATTTTTAGTATATTTAGCATATCCTTAAGAATAAGAATACTTTTATAGCTATCTATTTTTATAAAGAATAAGGTAAGCTCTTTTAAAAGAGCTTACTTTGCTTTTTTAAAGCTAATATTAACTATAAGTATCTTATTAAAAAGAAAGATATTAAGTTAATCTAAGCTTAATATAGCCCTTATTATCGGAGAGGTAAATTAATTTTAAACTAATTTCTATATTGCTTTAGCTAACTTACTTTTAGTTCTTCCCCTTATACGTGCCTTTTTAAATCGCGAGTTAGACGCCGTTATTTACTATATTTATATTAAGACGCATAAAGCACTTAAGCAGCAGTATAATATTAACTTATAGTAAAAGTATCTTAATAGTATAGGATTAATTAGCATTACGATCGATTAAGACTAAAAAGAAATAATAAGTATAAGATTTTTAATACTTTTAAATTAGTTTTAAACTAATTAATAATAAGATATAGTTAATACCTTACTTAGCTTAATAAGGAGAGCCGCTTATAGTAATAGTAAGTTAAGCGCGTAATACGCTTTTATAAGGTGTATTTTTAGCGTAGTATTAAAAAATACTACTTAGCGGGAGAGCGTAGCCTTAGCTTTAAGTTTAAGCGGATAATAAACCTACTTAACATAAAGTTTAAGGAGGACTACTTAAAGCTTATAAGCTATCTTAAAAGTAAGCTATAAAATAAATTTTAGACTAATTTTTTACTAACTAATTATATAAGAGAGCTAGGCTTAAAAGACTAAGCAAAGTATAAAAGTTAGCTTATTATTTAAGTAGGCTTAAATAAGTATTATAATAGTATGCTACTTAAAGACTAAGACTTAATATAAGACTATATAAATACGGTAAAGGTTTTATATAAAGTCTCTTATCGTTAAAGTAGTAGATTTATCCTTTTTCTTACTTATATTAAGCAGTATATTCTTTATTTATTTTTAATTAATTTCGAATCGATTTTAATATAATTATAGCTACGAGGAATAAGACCGCCTTTATAACGGAAACCTTATTCCGTTAGTAATCCTAAGTATTAAAAGTACTAATATTTAATAAAGTAAATACCGCTAAATATAAAAAAGTAATTAGTAAAGTAAATACCGCTAGTTATAAGTTATAACTATTAAAGTAGTTATAAGGAGAGACGATATAGCTTAATAGTTAAAGATAGCTAGTATTAGCTATAAGCGGTATAAGCTAAACGCGCTTATATTTAGCTTAAGTTAGCTTTAGCTAGCAACGTAATTTATATCAACCGATATCTTATATAAAGTTAAGGTAAGAGGCCTTTTTTTTATATAATTAACCGATACTTTATATAAAGTTAAGGTAAGAGGCCTTCCCTTAAAAAAAGATAGAATTTTATAAAAGGTTTTAAAATAAGGATATTTAGTCTTATAAGCTAGTCGTAAGTAATAAAGCATATATTACTTATAACTAATAATAAAGATAGCGTAAGCTATTTTTATTAGCTTAAGAAGTAGTTTAATAACTTTATAAGTTATATAAAGTATAAGTTATAGCTTAATATATAAAAGCATATAAAAGTATATAAAAGCATATAAAAAGGGAACCTTTTAATAGCCTTAAAAAAGTATAAAAAGAGGTCTTTACTCCTCTTTCCCTTAACTTTTTTCCTTTCTTTTTTTCTTTTTCTTTAGCTAGTTTTAACCTAAGAAATCCGTATAATAAGATACCCTTACTTTATTTAGTTTAGTAGCTTATACTAAGTCTTTTTCTCCTTTTTTAGCTAGTAAATTTAAATGAAATAAATTATACAAAGCTACTTAGCGTACGAAAAACGCTAAAGGTTCTATAATATAAAACTAGCTCTTAAGAATCTTTACGAACTTAATAGCTTTAATAAAGAATACTTAGTATTTATATACTTAATAAGTTCTTTAAGCTATTAAGTAAGAAAAAGGTATTTATTATAATTACGTCTATTTAATTATAATAAATAAAAAAAGAATATTTACTTTTATAATACTATAGCTAACTAGTTAGCTATAAGCTAGTTTAAGATATTTAAAGCTTTCTTATCCCTTTATAAGCTTTATAGATAATAGTTTTATTTTAAAGATTTAGGCTCGTAAACCTTATACTAAAGAATTAGCTAAGCTATAAAAGTTTATTACCTCTCTTAAAGCTTATTTTTAGTTTTATCTTACTATAATAAATTAAAAAGTAATAAAGGTTATATTTATATTTAGTTACTTATAAGGCCTAGCCGCAATATAGTTCGAACCGATTCTTAAGGACTATATAGATAATAGTCTTAAAGATAGGAATTTTAAGATAAAGAATATTTTTAAGAATTTCGATAACTTCGAAAAAGCTTTATAAAAAACGTTTAGAATTATAAATAGGCAACGATTAATAAAGTATAAATTAAAAAACCTTAAGTAAGTTATATCTTTATCGGCTTACATAGCTCGATTTTAATAAATAACTTTTAAGCTAAAATAAAAAGACGATGCCCTTATAGCTACGTTTTATAAAGGATTAAAGGAAGAAGTTAAAGACGAAATTTACCGCTAAAATAGGCTAAAGACGCTATTAAACTATATTAGTTTAGCGGTCTAGATAAATAATAGGTAATACGAACGCTAGTAATAAAGAAAATACCGTTTAACTCTTAGCGGGGTTATAAAGAAAAATAATAAAAAGTAAAAGCGCGACTTAAGTTATAATATAATAAACCTAAATACCCTTAAAGCGAGCCCGCTAAAGCTCGTTAAAAAAGCTATTTAATGCTTTAATTATATAAAGGAAGGCTATATTATAAAAGATTATATTAAGAAGAGGAATTCTTTTAAAAGAAAGAATATACCTATTTATAAGAATAATGCCCTCTTAGTTTATAATCCGCGATATACTTTATTACTACTTTTAACTAAGGATAATAAAATTAACGCTAAGCTTATTATGCTAACTCTTAGTCCGTTTAAGACTAGTTTGCTTATAAAAGGTCTTTATAAAGAAGAACTTAAAGTTAAGATAAAAGCTAAGAGCTTAGATAACTAATAAAAAAATGCTTTAAAGACTAAGGATAATTATTAGCACGGAACTTCTTTATAAACTATTAATAAAGATAATAAAAACGTTCTTTATTTAAATATAAACGTTATACCTTTAAATACGGAAGAAAGCTATAATCCTAAAGACCTTTAATTATAAAAAATAAATAAAGAGCTCTCTTTTAAAAAAGAAGATAGCGACGGGCCTTATACTCCTTTTATAAAATATCTTAATATAGTAATTACTATTTAAGATAAGGCATATAAATAGCTTTTTTAAACTAAATACTATAATAATAATTACCTTATATACCTTTTAAATAAGTAAAGAAGCGGCTAGTTTTTTAAATTAAGGAAGACTTATAACAAACCCGCTATAATAACTAAAAAACTTATTACTAATACTAAAGTTTTTATAAAAAACCTTAAGGAGGATATCGAAGCTAATAAAAAGGAACTTTTATAAGAAAATACTAATAACCGGATTAAAATTAAATAACTTTTACTCTTTAAGCAGTATAACGAAACGACTATCGAAAACCTTTAAGATAGTAACCTAGCTTTAATAAATAAGATAATTAAGCTAAAGGAAGATTACGTATCTTTTTTTACGTATATTACTAATCTAATTAAAGATAAAGACGATCTTAAGAAAAAAAACGAAGAGCTAGCCGATAAGCTTAAAGAAGATATAGAATTCCTTAACTTAGCTATTAAAGATACGTTTAAACGATATAATAAGTATTTTAAGATTATTTATAATCTTCGCAATAAGAATTATAATTTAAAAATACTCTTAAGAGTAAAAAGATTCTTAAAAGATATGCTTAAAAATTAACTAAAAGCTAAGTAAGAAAAGATTAATAACTAAAAACGATAAAGAGAAATTAATTATACTAAAGGTATTAATATTATTAGTAAAGTAGTTAAGAATTATAAAGCTAGTAAAAATCTAGTTTTTAAAGCTTATAAATAGCTTAGTTACTTAAATAAACTAATTCCGTAAAAAGAATTAAGATTTACTAAGAAGTTAGTAAACGAGGTAAAAACCTAATAAGCTTAAGAATAATAAGGCTATTTCTTAGTAAATAAAACTTACTTATATTAAATAATAATTCTTAAAGTATAAAAATAACCTTTTTATTAAAATTAAGAGGATATCGCCTTAATATATTAGTAAATTACAGTGCGATAAGTTGTTATATTTCCCTTATAATAGTAAATCGTTTAAAATTATGTTATAAAAGAAAAGATAAGCTTTATATACTTCTTTTAGTAAAAAGATTACCTTTTAAGTATAATAATAATAAGATTATACTAAAAACTAATCCTCTTAAGTATATAATCGGGATTTAAAACTTTAAAGATTCTTTTAACGTCTTAGCTATTAGCTATAATATTATATTAAGACTACTTTTTTTATAAAAATATAATCCTAAGATAGATTAAAATAAAGGCCTTTTAAGGTTTAAAAATAATACCTTAAATATTTATTACGGAATCTTAATAGCTATACTTAAACTCCTTACTTTACTTTTAAAGAAGCCTTATAAAACCTTATAATAAAAACGCCCGGAGCACGCACTAAAAAAGCTTACCTAAAGAGATACGACTAATATTACTAATTAAACCTCGCTAAGGTTTTTAAAATATAACTATAAAGGGTTAAGAGCTTACTTAACTATAGTTTATAACGTCTTTAACTATAAAAGATACCGTAAAAACTATTAAGTAGATTCCGCTAGTATCTTTAAGGGATTTTTAAGGATTTCCGCTAAATATCTTAATTATAGTTTAACCTATTTTTAACTATAAAAGCACCTTAAAAGATATAGGATAAACCTTACCGCGATTTTTAAGGGAT
>JAPEBW010002501.1:0-11586 GCA_027405785.1 Ophiocordyceps robertsii
GGTGCGGACGGCCGGGATAAGGGCGGCGGGGATAGATAAGGGCACCGCCGATAGCGCTATAAACGCGGTGTTCTTAGCTAAGAGTGGTTAGCGCTAGTCGCTATAGTAGGCGTAGTAAGGGGGGAGGAAAGGAGGGGGGGGGACTTACTTAAGCATATAGCCTATCCGCTTAAGCGAGCGTAGGTAACGGTAGGCGGCGCCGGCGGCTTTTAGTTACGCCTTAGCCGCCTTACTACTAGGGTCGGCCTTTTAAGCCGTCCTAGCGGTAGTAAGGACGGCCGGAGCCGCCTTATAAGCGCGGCCGGCACGGGCGTAAGCGAAGTAGCTACCGCTAAGGCGACCCGCCTACTTACGGTAAGCGTGGCCGCCCGATAAGCAGCGTATATAGGACTTATTACGGGCGGCGCCGGGCAATACTTACCGCTTATACTAGGTTATAAGGTTAGCACGAGGATAGCGCACTTAGGGGAGCGGACTTATAGCGCTTAACTTAGCGGTCCCGGGGGTAGTAGGGGGGCTGCCGTAGGGTGGAGTCGCGGGGGCCGGCGACGGCGTAGTTACCCGTAGGGGTATTATCGGCGCGAGCGTAGCTAGAGAGGCGGCGGCGATGCGGGCGGCGGTGGCGGTATAGGTGCGGCACCTAGGCTTAATGTCGTTAAGGAGCTCCGACGTAGGCACTAACGATATAGATAATATATTGTTTCTGCGAGGGTTAGCTTAAGGGTATTTACTCCGCATACCGGAGGGCGACACTTATAGTATTGTTATTGCTATTACTATTGCTGCCGCTATTACTGCTACTGCTGCTACTACTGCTGCTGCTGCTACTACTGCTGCTATTATTATTAGCTTAAGAGGAAGAGGAAAGAAAGGAAGGTTAAAGGCGGAGGGACGGGGTATTTATACCCCTTAGTCCTTAGCTTAAGGCGCGGAATACCGCGACGACGGGCAGGCCGCTTAATACGCCGCCGGGCTATTAAGGGCGGATAAGGTGCCCGCTTTATAAGCGGACGGGCCTCTTAATAGGTGGCCGCCTTAGTAAGGGCGGGCGGCGGCGGCGGGTGGGGCTATTAAACCCGCTATTATACGGCCTTACTTACTATAACGCGAGTCTAGCGCCGGCCGGGCCGCAAACCGGGCAGCACTTTATAATAGCTAGTAGCCCCTTATAATAGCTCCGAACTATTTAGCGCGGCACGGAAAGCGGGGGCATTATATTAAAGTCTTTAACTTATAGGGTTATAAGGACTTAGGCTATAGCTTAAGCCTTATTACGTAAGGAGGGCCGGGTCCGTATATATAAACACAGACCCGCCGTATATAAGCAGGCTCTTTATAGCTTGTTATTATAATACTATAAACAGCACCTATATACTAGCCACTGCTTACTCCGTGATAATATTAACTTCCTTAGCGAAATATAAAGCTATATAGTATAACTACTTAATAAGGCTAATATATTTCTTAAGTTAGTAAAGGTTCTTTAAGAACGTAATATCCCTTAAAGGTCGTACGCGTTATTTATATTTATTAAGCTAATAGCGTTTACCTTAAATCTAAAGAGCTATATAAATAAGTACGCTAAGAAGGAATTTAATCTAAATAAAGTAATAATAAGGTTATAAAAAGCGCGGAATATTACCTTTAAGTATTAAAAGTATTTTTAGTATCTATAAAGGACGTTATTAATAAACCTTTAAACGTATACTAAGGAGTTCTTAAAGCCTATAAGTATTACTTATAATCTTTTAAGCTTGTAATAGCTTATAACTATAAACCTCTTTTAGTAGTCTTAGTAAATTAAGAACTAATAAAAAAGCAATTATACGTTTACCGCGCTAATAAACTTCTTTCCTTAAAGGCATTTAAAAATATCGCTTTAAAGCGGTATTTAGTAAGCGTTTAAGGTAGTAACGGCGTTAATCTCTTATAAGTTTATAACTACTTTACTACGCCCTATAGCATAAGGATAAGGGGATAAGGCGCGGACTAATTACCGCTAGTTAAGGCTAGTACTATAGACTAATTACCGCTAGTCAGGCCGGTACTATAAACTTATTACCGCCGGTTAGGGCTAGTATTACGGACTAATTACCGCTAGTCGGGCCGGTATAATAAACTAATTACCGCACGTAAACGTATATAGGGGTTTAAAAATAGTAAAAAGCTTATCTATTTCTTAAAAGCATAGCTAGCTACTTTATACTTAGTTCTTTAAGCTAATTTTAAGGATCTCTAACTATACTATCCGTAGTATATAGAGTAAACTATAAATATCCTCGTAAAATCGCTTAATAAACTAAGTATAAGCCCGGTTAAAAACACTATAGACTATAGTTAAGGAAATCCCTTAAATATCCTTAAATATCCCTTAAAAATCGCGGTAAGGTTTATCCTATATCTTTTAAGGTGCTTCCGTAGTTAAAAACGGGTTAAACTATAGTTAAGATATCCCGCGGAAATCCTTAAAAATCCCTTAAAAATACCGGCGGAATCCGCTTAATAGTTTTTACGGTATCTCTTATAGTTAGATATATTATAAACTATAGTTAGGTAGGCTCTTAACTATCTATAGTTATATCTTAGAAACCTTAGCGGGGTCCGACCGGTAATATTTATCGTATCTCCTTAAGCGAGCCTTCGTAGTGCGTGCTCCGGGCGTTCCTATCGCGGGGTTCCGTAGGGCTTCCTTAAGAGTAGAGTAAGGAGTTTAAGCATAGCTATCTAGATTCTATAATAACTCCCCTAAGTAAGAAAGAAAAGCTAACGTCCTTATCGGTTTAAAGTAAGGATAAAGTAAAGGGGGTGTTAAGTAATAGCTTTATAGTAGCGATTTTACGCTATATTAATAGTGCGCCGTCCTTATCCTTTTAATAGTTTTATTAGCCTATCCGGCTAATAGTAGCCGGGTAGCTTAAGATAGTTAGTAAGCGGCTTTATCGTAGATCCTTACTTTATATTTAGTCGTGCGGCTTTATCCTTATTAAGGTAATTAGCGCGTCCGGCTAAAACTTATAGTAACGTTTTTCTAACTCTCCTTTAAGGCGTATATTCGGGCCCTTACTAGGCAGTAAGGAGTCTCCGCGCCGAGGTATACTTAAGTTCCCTAGCGGGACTTATTATAAGAGACTAGCTTTATTTAAGCCTTATCTTATATTATTATCCTACCTACCCTTCTTACGCTATTTTTAATCCTCTGCTAAGTCCCCCGTTTTACTTACTAGCCTTATAGGCCGCTTATAGGCGAGATATTATATCCTACTTATTACCGCTATCGTAGTTATCCCCCGCTCTCCGTCGCCGGGCTTTCCGACTTATTATCCTTCTTATGCGGCGCTACTACCTACGCCTTTCCGTAGATTAACGCGCGTTTAGCTACCAAGAAGGTATTAAGGTAAGGGTACGCCGTCCCGCTAATATTAATAAGTATAGTAAGCACCGGGGTATTAAACGTCTATATTCCCGCTTAAAAGCGGGTAACGAGGTCTTCGATAGCTTTAATGCCCGACTCCTTGCTCTTAAAGTTCTAAATATGCTTAATAGTCTCGAAGAATCTTTATATAAAGGGGGCCTTAAAGGCGAGAATATAAAGCGCGTAGTCGGTATAGCTAATAAGGCGGATATCGAAGCTTAAGAACTTTATTACTTAAGTTAAAGTTAAGTTATATTTAGACTCTTTATAGGCCTATAGGTAGAACTTAGCATAGTTTATAGCTAAGCGGAAACTCCCGATTATTATAATCTCGTCGCCGGAGTATAGGCTTACGAAGCTAAGTTTATTAAGGATCGTATCGGTTACTACTAGTAGCTCTTATAAGATCGGGCGGCGGAATATATCGCGAGGCTAGTTATCGCTATCTCCTCCGGTTAAGGAGGGACGGCGGATAGACTATAGTAAGGCGCTTATACGCCTTTATATAGCCGGGCTAAGCGTAGTAGCGGGCGGGAAGAGCGTTCGCTAAGCGGGACTAAACGGGTCCTTAAGGCCTATAGCGGCTATAGGCTAAGAAGGGGATTTTATAGCACGGGCTAAACTACGTATAAAGCGAGATAGGGTTTTAGCTATAATCGCTTAAGACGCCGCTATAAACTTAGCTATAAACTAGTTAAGCTAGGCCTTAAATACGTAGTTAAGGATAGCGTAGACGTCGTTTTAGTCGTTTAGCTAAAGCGGGTTTCCGCTAGCTACGGCGGCTACTATAGATCTTAAGATTATAGTAAGGTTAGCTAACCTTAAGGCGTTAAGCATCGGCTAGTTATTTTACTAATAAAGATTTCTAGCTACGCCTTAAAAAATATACGGGCGGTGGGGGCTTCCGGATAGTAAGAGCTAAGTAAGAGGTATAGCGGAGTTACCGTAAAACCGGCCGTTTAGACCTCGCTACGGTATAAGGCCGGGAGGCGAGTCGTCTAAGTTAAGTATTTAAAGAGGGTAGTATAGGCCGTCCTTTACGGTGCTATAGTTTAAGTCGAATCCGTCGGCTTAAGCGCGGCTACGGAAGGCGGCGTAAGTTTATGCGGAGGCTTAAACCTAAAGGTTTTAGCTCTTACTAAAGGACTTAAGGCTATAAAGAATAGCCGCCTTATTTCTATAGAGCTTAAGAGCTCGTTTATATCTTTTATATTAAAGGCGTAGGGGCTTGCGGGAAAGCGGGCTAAAGAAGTAGTTACGGAATAGCTAATCTTAGCTACGGAAGACGTTAGATAATAAAGGGACTTAAAATAAGAGTATAAAGATCGTAGGCTTAAGGTAGAGAAAGTTATATATATAGGAGTAAGTAAGGTGCGGCGGGCTATAGCTAGCGGTAGAGGGAAATATAGTTATAAAAAGAAAAAAGGAAAGGAGAGAGGGCGGGCGGCGGAGAGAATTTAAATAAGTATACTATAAGGCTAAAAGGGCCTTATTATTTAAGGTAAACGGCGGTATATTATTATTAAAATAACTAATTACCTTAAGTATAGTAAGTTACGGTTTCTCGTAACTTATAGTAGCTTTTAAGTCTTATGCTTAAGCCTAACCGCTTAATTTTCTTAGTCGGAGAGTTTCGTATTAAGTTATAAAGGCCGCGCGTTATACTCTCGTCCGAACTACTTAAGTAGCTAACTCTTCTTATGCCTTTTTAAAGGCTTTTACGATCTTTAGTAAGAAGACTGCTTTTTCGTTTACTTATAAGTTATAGCTACTTAGCTAGCCTTTTTAAGCTACGAGGAACTCTTTCTTTAGCTTTCCGCCGCCTTTTTTTATTATACGGCTTTATAAGATTCGTTCCCCTTTTTACTTATCCGGGTAAGGTATCCTTTTATTTTAGACTAGTCTTAAGCGTATAGCTAGCTTATCCGCTAAGCGTAGTTATACTACTAAAACGACTAGATAAATATTAAGGGACCTTTTTATATCTAGCTAGTATATAAGCTATCTTACTTTAGCGGTAACCTTAAACGGCTTAGTGCGTCTTTTTTAAAGCTTCGCTAGTTTGCTATCCGCAACGTAGTAGCCTTTACTAAGCTATAGCTAGACTTAATCGCCGGGCTTAAATTCTAGCGGGCGGTGTTTCTTATCGTATCTATCCTTTATATCGGCCTAAGCGTAAGCGATAGCTAACCTAGCTTCTTCTTATAAGACCTTTTAGTTCTATAAGTATAAGTAGTTACTTAAAAACCGGAGGCCGTTGTTTATTCTTATCCTTATAATAAGCTTATTAAAGGCCGCGTAAATTACTAAGGAGAAAGAATTATTAAGGCTAAACTAAAAAGCGACTAGCGTATCGGTTTAGCGTAGGTCCGGGAAATCGGCGGTAAAGAATCGTAGCGCGATTTTTATAATTTAGTTTCGCCTTTCCGATAAGCTATCGGTTTAATAGTGCTAGGCGGTAAATATAAGAAGCTTTAATCCGAAGGCTTATTATAAGGTCCGCTAAAATACTAAGGTAAACTTTATATCCCGGTTAAAGATTATCCCCTTTAAAATCCCTTAATTAGCGCGGAGTAGTTTAGTATATAACGCTTATACTTAGTCTTCCGCTATAAACTAATCGTTGCTTAGGATAAAGAGATATATTTTTAAGAATTTATCGGTTATAGTTAGTAAGGTATTAAAGAAGTTCTTTATAAGATCTTTCTACGGGGATTGTTTAGCTTAAACTATTAAGAGCCTAGTAATAAAATCTATCGCTATTATATAGTATAAAACCGGCGGGCTTTAAATTAGGATAAGCTGCTTTAGCGTCTTACCTTAGTTAGTTTAGTTATAGTAGTAAGTATTATAGCTATCTATAACCTCGTTTATATATTTACTAAGCTATAAGATTAAGAAGCTTTTAAATAAGTCTTACTATATGCGGGTATAGCTAGTATAAAAGTATTTAGCGTAGGCGTCTTCGACGATCTCCTTAGCGTAGGTCTCGGGGATATATAGTCTCCTACGTCCGTCGTTCTCCGTAAAGTATAGCAACCCCTATAACCGGAGGAATAGGAGTCCGGGGACCCCGTCTTTATCGCCGAGCTACGCTATGATTTTTACTTACCGTATATCTTCTGTATATCCGTTAATTATTTTCTAGCGGAGCGGCAATTCGATTAATACTTCCGCGTAAAGGAATATATAGTCCGTTATCTCGTCTTCCTAAATATATTTTAATTCCCCTTTTTAGTTTGGGGATACCGGCCTATTATCTTAATACGGTAAATATAAGAGCGCGTCCGGCACGACGTTTTCGACGCTTAGGATATAGTATACCTTAAGCGGGAATTAGCTTAAGTATTAAGACGCGAGGACTAGTTTATCATTAGATTTTATACTAGTAAAGAATAAGGATTTTTAGTATACGATTCTATAAGTGCTTATATAATCGGTAAAGATAACTACTTATAGTGTTTTTACGGATAGTACTATAGTGCGTAGCTTATATACTGCTTATACTAAACTAGCTACTTTAAGTTCTATAAGCTAATATTAAGGTTCTTTGCCTTAAAAGGCGCGGCTTAAGTAAACAATAAGCTAGACCTTAGTCCGGGCTAGTAGCGTCTTTTTATCTTATTCCGTGCTTTCTTTTAAGTAAAAAGCTATAGCCGCTACTCCGTATTCTTAGGATATATCGATTTAGATAAATAGTTATTAAGCGGGGTTAAAGTAGTAAATTATCTAAGGCTTAGTAAGTTTCTTAGTTAAAATCGCGAAGGCCTCTTCCTCTTCCGGAGTAGGCTAGAAAGCGGCTTTCGCGGCGTATCGAGCCCGTCCTTAGCCCCTTAAGGGGACTCCGTCTTCCTATCCTACCCGAAGCAGCTCTATCTTTCGTTTTTATAAGACGTCGACTTCTTTAGCGAAATGCGGGACTATATAGCGTAGCTACTTAGTAAGGCCGATCTATTTCTTAAGCTATTAAAGGTTCTTTAAAAACGCGATATCCCTTAAAGCTCGCACGCATTTGTTTATATTTATTAGGCCGATAGCGTATACCTTAAATCCGAGGAGCTATATAAATAGGTACGCTAAGAAAGACTTTAGTCCGGATAAGGTAATATTATAGTTATAAAAGGCGCGGAATATAGCTTTTAGATATTAAAGGTATTCTTCGGCTATATCGGAGTAGATAATAATATCGTTAATATAAGCCGCTACGTATTCTTAGTATCTATAGAGGACGTTATTAATAAACCTTTAAACGTATACCGGGGAGTTCTTAAAGCCTATAAGTATTATTAATAATCTTTTTAGCCCGTGATAGCTTATAACTATAAACCTTTCTTAGTAGTCTTAGTAGACTAAGAACTAATAAAAAAACGATTATGCGTTTACCGCACTAATAAACTTCTTTCCTTAAAGGCGTTTAATTATATTGCTTTAAAGGAGTATTAAGTAAGCGTTTAAGGTAGTAATAGCGTTAATCCCCCGTAAGTCTATAACTACTTATCCCTTTTCCTTTCCGTTTACTATCTTTTATGCTATAAATACCGGCGCCGCGAACGGGGTTAGCCCGTAAACTCGTTTTAATCGGCCCTATGCGGTTAGCTAGCCGAATATTATATCTACTACCTTTTTATCTTTATCGCTTAATAAGTATAATCTTAATACGACTTATTAGTATTGCTATCCTTTTACTAAAGAAATGCGTATATATTCGGATTCGTCTATATATACTACTCCTTCGTCCTTCTAAAGGCGGGGAAACGATTAAAGGATATCTTAGACTTTTAATACGTATTTTAAGTCTTCGGCATAGATTTAAACGCCCTTATTAGTAATAAGTTCGGGCAGGTCCTTAGTTCGGCCGATTTTAAGTTTATAGTTTATAGTAAGATCCTTTTATAGGAAGTCCTTAGCGGGGTCTATTTTATTCGGATTTTCTATAAGGGCTTCCGCTAAAGGAGCCGTAGCGTTAACTTCTTTATATAGCTAAAACTGCTTATTAAGGTCCGTAATTATCCTTACCTTTTAGCCTTAGCGGAGCACTAATAGTTCCTTAAAATAGTTTATCGCTATAAAGCTCTTATAATCCTATATTATTATCTAGGCGAGCTTAGGGTTATCGAGGAAAAATATTATATTACGCCTTAATAGCGGCGCCCGGACCTATATAAGTAAGGCGTAGCTAGAACTAGCTAGAATTATTATAGTAACTAAGTAGATTACCCGTTTACGTATCGCTAGTCTTAGCCGGACTATCTTAACTTCGGCTTTAATCCTTTTATAGGCCCCGATCCGTAAGACTAACGTAAAGTTAATAAGGTCCCTTTAGTAAAGAACTAAAAAGTCTTAGCTAAGCAATATATTAGCCGCTAAGCGTTTTACTATCTAAGCGCTAATCCTTACCTTTACGCCCGCGAGGCTACCGTCTAGCCTTCTTAGTATATAAGCAGTAAATTCCGCTTATCTAATAGTAGCTATCCTTCTTACTCCTTAGATAGGAATTCGTTAAAAGGAGTTTATAGTTATATCCTAAAAGGTCTTTACTAAGTTAGCTTAAATAAGGCTTCGGTTTACCTTAGTATCTATATAGGCTTTAATACTTATCCTAAGCCCTTTTTTTTTATAGACTAATAAGCGTATATAAGTAAATCGTAACGGCCTATTAAGGTTTAATAGCTAGATATTAAGGGAAGCTTTAACTATCTAAACGTTTTATAGCTTTTAAATAACTACTTATTATACTAAGCTATGTCTTTATATAGCAATATCGCGGTTAGGGTTAAGGGGGTGTTTATCTTTAACGTATCGGTAAAGCTTATTCTTAAAGGGGAATACTTCGCTATAAAATCCGCACGCTTTATCGGCCTCCTATACTAAGTTTACTATAGTATAGATTGCGGTTTCCTTTAAGCTCTTATTAGTATCCGACTAAGCTCTTTCCGTATCGTACTCTTTATCCCTTAAATAGTTATCGGTCTTTACCGTAGTACTTTCCTTAGTTGCGGGGTACGCCTATTTTAGCTTTAGCGTTAGCGAGCGTATAGTCCCGAAGGTCCTTTCTCTTTTTAGCTAGAGGACCTCGACTCGTATTCCTAGCTATTTAAGCGGGTTTCTTCCTTAACTTAGCGAGCGCTATAAGGTCCGAGGTATATCTACCTTTACTAAGCGGTCTAAAAACGTAACCCTTAGTCCCGGCGAGCTTTTAATAAATAGCTAAGGCGTCTTAAATTATCCTCTAAGCGCGTATAGGGTATAGCTAGTTAGCCCTCGCCTTTTTATAGGTTAGATCTATTTCTTTCGCGCTAGTAAGTGCTTTTAAGATCCTTAAGTATATTTAACTTATAGCTAGGGAAGAATTTCCTTATATTTATTAATTTATTTATTAATATCCTCGTTCCTTACTAAGCGTTATAAGGATTCTTATAAGTAGACGTCTAGCTTTTAATAAATTACTATAGTTAGGTAGTCCGGCTAATAAAGCATAGCCTTAGCTTTATATTATAAGTATAATATCTAAGACTTAATATCGGATCTTATTACTATATCTTCGATAGTAAAGTGCTCTTTATTAAGTGCTTATATCGCTATATTTAAGCGGATTCCGAACCGTTTTTATAAGGCGGATATCTATTAGCTTAGTCTAACGCTAAGCTTACTAAGTTCTTCTTATTATAGTTCCGAGAGGTCCCCGGAATACTATTCCGCTATACTTCCTTGGAGGAGGGAGGGTAGTTAAATAGCTTATTCGTCCGTATAGGCCTCGCCTTTACTAGCGTTTCGGCGGATAGAGTTAATAAAACGGTTAACTCCTTAGAATATACTAGCTTTATCGTCTTCTTAGACTTTATCGAAGGATGCTTTTAAAGGTCTTAATAAGTTAAATCTCCCTACGTCCTTAGCTTATAGTTAAGGTTTTTCCTAAGGCTTAGTAAGCGCGTCTTCTTTTCTTAGTGCTTAAAGGAGACTAAGGAATTATTCGTTCGATATTACTACTATTCTTACTAAGGGGCTTAAGGCTATACTTAGTCCTAGCCTTTATACGCTTAGTATAGATAGGTTTAGCCCGCTAAAGGTATCGCTTACCGCGTCCTCGTCGCTTATTATTAAAGTCTTAGTCTTAATACTCTCGCTAGGCGCTTAACCTTCCGTTTTATATACGTCTCGGAATCCGGTACGCCGTAGGGCCCCCGGCGTAAAAAGCTCGTTTTTATTAATCGAGAGTCCTAAAAATGCCTTAATTAGCGCGGCTATAGCGGACGAGGCTAACTAATAATACTAAACTAAGAAACTGCTAGGTATCCTTTAAGGCGGGTTTCCGGTTAAGGCCTTTAAGCTAAATTTTATTAGTAGTACGCGGTAAAAATATCCGCTAAGCTTATTATCTTAAGGAAAGAGTGACTTTATTATAAGCTTAATCCGGAGGGTATTTAGCGGGCGGGGAGCTAGATAGTTTTAAGGTTAGCTTATCCTTACTTCTTTTATTTAGAGGATAATTAATCCGTTTAAGTAATACCGAATTTAGTTTACTTAGTCGTATAGATTTTATCGTTTTATAGTTTATCCTTTATTAATATTCTAAAAGCAGATTGCCTTTTAGAGGGTAGTAGTCTTAGCTTAGCTAAGCGGGACTCGTTTTACGTCCCGTTTAGCTTTATAGGCTATCGCGGTATAGTACCTTAAAAAGGGGTAAAGGAGATTGTTAAACCGGTATGCCCGGTAAGCCGCGGCCTCTTTCGCTTTTATAGCTTACTCGTCTCGGAGTTTTATTACAAGCGCGTTAAGGAAAAGGTGCTTATTATTAAGGTTAGACTTAAAAGCTAATAGGAGCTTCTTATTAAAGAAAATATCGTTTAGTATTTAACTTCTTATAGGATAAGTACTTAATCGTATAATATAGTCGCTCTTAGCTTAGCGGATATTTAAGGGATTTCCGTTTAGATAAGTAGGAATTGCTACTATTTACTATGCCTTATAGTATAAGGATAAGGGGATAAGGCGCGGATTAATTACCGCTAGTTAAGGCCGGTACTACGGACTAATTACCGCTAGTTAAGCCGGTACTACGGACTAATTACTACTAGTTAAGGCCGGTACTACGGACTAATTACTACTAGTTAAGCCGGTATAACGGACTAATTACTATATATAAACGTATATAAGGGTTTAGAAATAGTAAAAAG
>JAPEBW010002502.1:0-11580 GCA_027405785.1 Ophiocordyceps robertsii
GCAAGGATAAGGTCCTTCTTTTAAATAATAAGGCGTAGATTCTTACTAAAAAATATCTTAAAAATAAGCTTTATTATATTCCTTTAAAACCTTTACTAAAAAAAGATTCCCTCCTTATTACCTCTTTAAAGGCAAAGGATATAGATTTTTATACTTAGCATTTACGCCTTAAGCATATAAATTATAAGGCTATCTTAAAAGTATTAAAAAGGTATATTAAAGATATAAAGATACCTTTAGAAGAAGAGAATAAAATAAAACACTACGAGATTTATATAAAGGCAAAGGCTACGAATAAGGTAAATAAATAACCTTCGAATAAGACCTATTCCTACCTTAAAAAAATAGTATTAGATATTTAGGGGCCTATTAAAACGCCTACCTATAATAAATATTACTATTATATCTCTTTCCTAGATATAGGAACCCGATTTCTAGACCTATACCTCCTTTAAAGTTAGGGGGAAGCTATAAAAAGGTTCTTAGAATATATAAATAGGGTTAAAATTAACCTAGATAAAACTAGGATTAAAGAGGTATTTTTAGATAATGCAAAGGAATTTATATATAAGATAAAAACACACTATGAAAGAAACGGTATCTTATTTAATTCTAGCCCTCTTAGAACGCCGGAATCTAACGGCAGAATAAAGAGAATAAATCGCACTATATTAAAAAAAGTCCGTTTTTTATTAAATACGGTAAGACTGCTTAAATATCTATAGGGTAAGGCTATTTTAACAGCTACTTACCTATATAATAGATCTCCACATTTAGCAATAGGTTTTAAAAGCCCTATAGAAAAGAGGGATAATATAATAATACCTTTCGAGACCTTAAATAAAATAAAGACCTTTAAAAGCCTTATTTATTATAAAAATAAGGACCTTAAAGATAAGCTCGAAGCTAGAGCCTTTAAGGGAGTTAATATAGGCTATAGTAAAAACGCCTATAAAGTCTAGGATTTTTCTAAGAAAAAATTAATAGTCTTTAAAGATATTATTATACTAGAAAATAGGTTTATAGATAACCCTTCTAGCCCTATTAAAGACTTCGATTTTAATATAATTCTAAAGAATAAAGATAGGCTAGAAGCCTATAGCCCTATAAAGGAAGACCCTTTAAAGGAAATTACTAAAGAAATTCCCTTAACCTTTATAGAAGAAGGTTCTTAAAATAAATATTTAGATAAAGATCCTAGCCCTACTAATCGTATAGTAGTGGAAATACTTAAGAAGCTTAACAGGTCTTATACTAACTATATAGATTACCTTAATATTTACTTGCTTTTAAATAGCGATTATAAAGAATCTATTCTAGCTATAATAAAATAAGATAAGGATTAAGGTTTACTAAATACCTATAAACAGGCAATAAAAAGCCTTAATTTAGCTAGCTAGAAAAATGCTATACTAAGGGAAATAAACTAACTAATTAAATATAATACTTAGGAATTCGCCTATCTCCTTAGCGATAGGGACGCTTTAAGTAGCCGTTAGGTCTATACTATTAAGAAGGATAGTTTAAATCAAATTATTAAATATAAAGCCCGTTTTATAATTTAGGGATTTAAGTAGATATACGGCTTAGATTACCTAAAGACCTTCTTAACTATAGCTAGACCCGAATCTACTAGAATTCTTCTTATTTTAGTAGTTTTAAACAATTATTAAGCTATATAAATAGATATAACTAATGCCTTTATTTATGCCGATATAGATTCGGAAGTATATATTAATCTTCTTTTAGGCTACGAACAATATATTTTAGAAGACTATTATTCTAAGAATAGGTCTTATTATAAAAAGAAATAAATAAATCTATCGAAATTTATAGACCTATATAATAAAAGTTTAATAAAAGCAAAGCTAAAAAAAGCACTATACGGTCTTAAATAAAGCTTAAAGCTTTAGTATACCTATTTAAAAGATATACTAAGTAAACTCGGATTTTTCCCCCTTTTACTAAAAGAGGGGGTATTTATAAATAAACGCTATAAAATTGCTTTAGCGATCTATATAGATGACTTTCTTATAGTAAGGCCCTCGAAAACTATAATAGAAGAAAGACTATTTAAAGAATTAGCTAAATACCTAGATTTTACTATACTAGGAGATATAAAAGACTTCTTAAGTCTAAATATATAAATCAACCAAGATAGAAAAGAGCTATATATATCCTAAGAAAAATATACCTTAAATAAAATAAAGGAGTTTAATAAAAAAACTATAGGAACTTCGAATACGCCTATAATAATAAGATATAAGCTAGTAAAAGCTAAGGAATTACCCTCGAAAGAGGTAATATTATAATTTCAAAAAGAAATAGGATCTTTATTATTTTTAGCCTTATTTACAAGGCTAGATATCCTTTATTTAGTTATATCTTGTGCGAGATTCGCTGCTAAACCAGACAATACGCATATAAAGGCTTTAAATACAATTTGGAAATATCTAAATAAATACCCTAGCCTTAAGATTAAATATACGTATAATATTCCTTTAGACTTTTTATATATAAAAGGTTATACTAATACTAGTTAGGCCTTAGATTTAACAGACGCCTGCTTAGTCTTAGGGTACTGTTTTTATATATATAATAACGTTATAAGTTAGGCTTGTTCTAAGTAAAAATCAGTTGCTCTCTCTACGTACAAGGCAGAATATATAGGCCTTAAGGAGGCTGTAAAAGAAGCTATATATTTAAATAGTCTCTTTACTACAATTACTAGAGATTTATCTATTAAGATCTTAAATAGTATTCCCCCTATTTTAACAGATAATACTGCTGCTATTAAGCTAGCAGAAAATCCTAAATTCTATAAGCGTACTAAACATATACGCGCTGCATACTACTATACGAGAATAAATATAAGAAATAAAGAAATCAGGGTCTTCTATATTAAATCAGAAGATAATATAGCTAATATCTTTACTAAGGAATTAGGTCTTGCTTTAATTAATAAGTTTAGGACCGGATTATCCTTAGTATAAGAAGTCCTATAAATAAAAGGAGTTGTTAAAGGTTATTCTTTTGCTTTCTATACCTTTCCTCTTACTAGGTTTTTTCCCTTTTTAAAGGTTTCTTAGATAAAGATTAAAATAACTAGGTTTTTAGATTACTATAAATTTTTCCTAGAGACTAAGCTACCTATTAGGTACCTTTAAATAATAGAACTTTAAGATTTTTCCTTTTATAAGGTTTTTCTATAAGTATATACCTTACGATGTTTTTTCCTAAAAAGAAAGGTTTTTTATATATCCTAAGTATAAAAGAGGTTTTCCTATAACTAAGGACTTCACCTTATATATATACTACCTTAATAAATCAGTAAAGAGTATATAAATCTACTCTTTAAGGGAGGCTGTAAGAGAGTGATTTTACTACTTTAATAAATCAGCTATTTAATCCTTACCTAATTAGCTATGCATAGGGGGGTGTATAAATTATATAAAAACCCGTATTAAATAGCCTAGCTTCGGCTCGTTATTTTCTAAGTCCTTACGTCCTTATACGACGTTTATAACGTTATGTGCGGAACTAAGGAGGTTGGGGTGGCTAGATAAAACAAGGATCCGCTTAGACCTAAACCAACCTTAACTAACTTTAAACACGAATTGCCGCATAAAGAAGGGACATATAGCCACGGAATAAAATGCTTTAAAATTAGCATTCTTCGGGCTTTAAGACTACTTAAAGGCCGGTCCGGATATGTTACTCCGTTCCCTCACATTTGTCTATAAAAGGCGAATCTGCCGCTACTAAATAGCTAGAGATTTAACAAGCACTCACGCACTTAATTCTTTATTAATTAATTCCAGCCAAAATCCTGCCTTATATAACATCGACTCCTCTATCACGTAACATTACGTTATCTCCTGATTTCCTTATAATTTCGCTGCTGCTCTAACCTTTTACAAATATATAAAGAACTAAGACTCGATTTAAGTAAGCTACTTACTACTAACTAATACCGAAAAATTAACCTTAAATATTAAGGTATATTTAAGCTTAGCGCGCTATAATCGCGGCGCGGGCTAACTCCGTATACTATAGCAATTATTAATAATATCCCTTTAGCTAGTATTTATTAAAGATCGGAAAACGTATATATAAGTCGGCGCGATAGTCCTTAAACGTTCTTTAAGATATATAGTCTTAAAGCGTATTAGCGGCGGCGATTATAGCGCCGGTATATTAATATCGTATTAGTATTATATTATATAAAGTTTAAGAACAAGGATATATAAGTAAATAATATAATCCGGCGCGGGCGTAAGTAAAATAGTTATAAGCCCGGGGCAAGGCTTAATTTTAATAAGCGCTATACTAAGTATCCGTATTAAAAAACGCTATACGTTTAATATATATAAGGTAAGGGGGGCGCTATATAGTAGTGCTACGTATTGCGCTCCGCTTATTAAGTAATAGCGGCGGGCGTAAGGACTAACGTAAAGGCAGTAGCGTATAGTCGCTAGGCGTGCTAAGGGGCGCCGGATAAGTAAACGCTTACGATATAGCGGGAGATAAGGCGCGGGGAGTTATAGTAAATATATTAAGGCGCGGCGCGATAAAGCTATTATAAAAAGAAGCGCGCGTATAGGTAAAGTAATAATTAAAGAAGGAAAAAAGAGAAAAGAGGGAGAGAAAAAGAGGAAAGGTATTTATACTTAAAGACTATAAGTAGCGGGAAGGTAAGATATACCTTAAGTACTAATATTAGCAATAAGCTAAGGAGATATATTACTTTACCTTAGCGCTATTAAGCACGATATAGCGGCGCGAATAAGTAAGCATATAATATATTTAATGCTTTAACGTAATGTTATTTAAGGGAGGCGTTAGTATATAATTATAAGCATAATAAAAACGACTATACTAATTAACGTTAAGCGCGGAGCGGGGGGGCGGGGCGCTAACGTTATATACCTTAGTATATAATAGCTTAAAAAGGGGATAGTATTACGGGCTATACTATAAGAAAAGCTATAGTTATATTATAGTAAATAACTTAAAGTCAGGCTAATATATAGCTAAAGTTATATAAGACTTTACTTAAACTTAGCTTAAGTTCGACTTAAACTTAACTTAAGTATAGGTTACTTAAGCGACCTTTATAAAGTATAAAGCTATATAGCTTAAATAAAGATTTCCCCTTTCCCTTTTTAGCTTTAAATAAATAATTATTTAGCCACGTGCTATTAAACTAAGTTTATATAGGCCTTTAATAATACCCTTCTCCTTAAAGTATTAATTATTAATAAGGTTAGCTAGTAATATTAGCGCGTAATTAATATTTAATAGCTTTAATATACTATTATTAATAATAACCTTAATAGTACTTATAGCTTTTACTTATAGTAAGCTGCTATTTAATAATATTATTAAAAAGGAGTTAATAGCTTTTATATTAATAAACTATTTTTAGTTATTAAAGTAGTAAGTTATATATTTAAAGTTTATAATAGCTTTATCTTAAACGGGCTTATATTTATTTATAACCGCGCTACTTAAAAAGTAGCTATTAAACTTACTACTAGCTATTATAATAGCTATATTATCTATTTTCCTTTTATTACTAATCGCGGCTTTAGCAGCTTAAAATACCTTTTAAAATATTAAGGCCTTATTAAAGTACTTAGTTTAATAGTCTCGCTCTTTATATATAACTTTCCTTAGCTTAATACTATAACCGCACTTTAAAATAATAGTTTCCTTAAAAGTATTATATTTCTTACTTAGTTTATTATTAAGGGCCTGCGTATACTTAGTTTAGTAGTATATAGCCGAATAATTGTTTATTTAAAGCTAAAAAGGGAAGGGGGAAATCTCTATTTAAGCTACGTAGCTTCATACTATATAAAGGTCGCTTAAGTAGCCCGTGCTTAAGTTAAGTTTAGGTTAAAGTTAAGCTAAGTTTAAGTAAAGCTTTATATAACTTTAGCTATATATCGGCCCGACTTTTAGTTATTCGCTATAATATAACTATAGCTCTTCCTATAGTATAGCCTATAATACTATCCCTTTTTTAAGCCGTCGCGCACTAAGGTATATAACGTCGTCGCCCCGCCCCTTACTTCGCGCTTAATATTAATCGGTATAGTCGTCCTTATTATACTTATAGTTATATATCAACGCACTCCTTAAACTAACGTCGCCTTATAGCGTTAAATACGTTATACGCTTACCTATTTACGCCGCTACGTTATCTTAAGTAGCGCTAAGGCGGTATAATATATCTCCTTTACTTACCGCTATTATTAATGCTTAAGGCACGCCTTGCCTTTCCGCCGC
Source organism: Ophiocordyceps robertsii (assembly GCA_027405785.1). Taxonomy (NCBI): domain Eukaryota; kingdom Fungi; phylum Ascomycota; class Sordariomycetes; order Hypocreales; family Ophiocordycipitaceae; genus Ophiocordyceps; species Ophiocordyceps robertsii. Next base: position 6,295 of record JAPEBW010002502.1, read on the forward strand.
TTATAGTTCTTAAGTATAAATACCCTTTCTCTCTCCTTCTCCCTCCCTTCTCTTTTTTTCTTCTTTAATTATTAATCTTCCCGCGCGCGCGCCCCCTCCTATAATAGCTTCGTCGCGCCGCGCCTTAATATATCTACTATATCTCCCCGCGCCCTATCTTCCGCCGTGTTATAGGTATTTACCTATCCGGCGCCCCTTAGCACGCCCGGCGACTATATGCTGCCGCCCTTATATTAGTCTTCGCGCCCGCCGCTATTGCTTAGTAAGCGGAGCGCAATACGTAGTACTACTATACGGCGCCCCCCTTACCTTACGTGCGTCGGACGTATAGCGTCTTTTAATACGGATACTTAGTATAGCGCTTATTAAAATTAAGCCTCGCCCCGCGCCTATAATTATTTTGCCTACGCCCGCGCTAAGTTACGCTATTTACTTATATGTCCTTATTTTCGGACTTTATGCGATATAATGCTAATATAGTATTAGTATACCGGCGCTATAATTACCGCCGCTAATACGCTTTAAGACTATACGTTTTAAAGGACGTTTAAGGACTATTACGCCGACCTATATATACGTTCTCCGATCTTTAATAAATACTAGCTAAAGGGATATTACTAACGATTACTATAGTATATAAAGTTAGCCCGCGCCGCTACTATAGCGCGCTAAGCCTAAATATACCTTAATATTTAAGGTTAATCTATTAGTATTAGTTAATAGTAAGTAGCTTACTTAAATTAAGTCTTAGTTTCTTATATATTTTATCCGTATCCGCTTCGTATCTTATTATATCTTATTATATTTATCGTTTATTTAGTTATTATCTTTACTTAGTATATATTTATAGCGTATTTTCCTTATATTCGTTATTTAAAATCGTTTTAACGCTTACTAGGCGTAGCTTAAAACTCTCTTTTATTTTTCTTAGTTTTTATCTTTTTCTTTACTAACTCCTTTATCCTATCTCCCGCTCCTTTGCCCGGCTTACTATTATCCTTCCGCTTTGCCCTTATTATTCTTTATTACGCTACTATACCGTTCTTTAAATTCCTTTAAGGCGATTATATTTTAAAAGTCGCTAATTAGCTACTATATTAAGTTAGCGTACTTATACTACTTTACTAAAACTTAGCGTTGCCTCCCCTTTTTAATCTATCTTTACCGGGCTTACTTAATCTTCTTTATAACGTACTTTAGTTTATTATCTTCTTTAATTACTAGCGGTAGCTAATAGTTATTAACTACTTAGCTAAGTAAGGGGTTATCCGCTACGCGGCGGAGGAACTTTATATATAGTCTCTTATATACCCTCCTTAATATATTAAGTTTTACTATATATAAGCTAACTACCTTTATTATAGTATACTTTTAGTATAGCTAGTTAAGCTTTTAATAGGGCCTATCTATAGTATACTTCCTTATATTTAGCTATACTTTATCGCTTACTTAAAGTCTTTTTGCCGGCGTATAAGACCGGTTCGCCGTCTCCTTTTACCTTGCTTATAACGCGGCGATCGCCGTTTAAAGGAAGTTAGCGACTTCCTTTATCCTTTATATAAGGCTCCGTACGCTCTCCGTATTTAGTATAAGCAGTCCCTCCTCCTATACGATTTAAATCGGCTTAATATCGTACCTATACGTAGCGAAGAAAGGGCTTATACCCGTTATCGATACTACTTAATTATTAAGCGCCGCTTAAGCATAAGGTAGCTATGCCCCTTAATCGTCCTACTTATAGTAAATATATATATAAAGGTATGCTTATACCTCTTAGTTCGCGCGATTTATTACTTTATTAGTCTATAGGTAGTAAGCTAAACTTAGCTTCCTTTAAACCTTAGTTTATTAGTAAAATTCCTTTTAAAATTGCCTTATTTAGTTCGTCTTTTAATTTAAGACGATAGATTTTAGCATTTTATAAAAGCGGAAGTAGGATTATAAGAACTTAGTAGCGTATACTATTACTTTTATTATTAGTATCGCTTTTAAAGTTATTGCCTTTATTAGCCGGTCTATTATTACTTAAAGGTTCTAAAAGCCCTTAGTCCTTATTAGTAGTAGGTTAACTATAAAGTCTATTATTAAGTATATAAACGGCTATATAAAAGGCGGTAATAGTTAAAGAAGCCCTTTTCGGAGTTGCCTTTAAACGTGCCCCTTACCGCACGGCCCATAGTTCGTAATAAGCCGGCATACTATTAATAACTAGCTTAGTTAAAAGAACTCTTAAGCTAGTATCGCGAGCGTCCCCTTACGCTTTAAGTATCCTACCGCTATTAAGTTATATATCCGCTAAGCGATTAATACCTAAAGCTTATTTAGCTCTTTATCCTCCCCCTCCTTAAGGTATTAAGCCTTACTTAGCACTTAAAGTTAGTCTTTAAAGTAAAGGCGCCTTTTTATATTAATCGTATACTTACTTACTTAGACCTTTAATTGCTATTTTAAAGCGAGCAACTAATCGCCGTTCCGCACTACTTAAAACACTACTTAATACTCCTTATCCTTTTTTAGTATTGCTATTTACCGCTCTTAAATCTCCTACTCGTTAAATATGCAGGCCGGTTATGCTTATTCCTTAAGCGCGTCTTAGCCTAAGTTTAGGTTAAGTTTTAGCCGAACTCTACCTTCGTTTACCCCGCCTTCGTCTTAAGGTATAAGGTCGTCCGCCTTACTTACGTAAGCGATTAACCCCGCGTTTTTATCCCCCTCCTATATTATCGCGATAGTGCGCTCTTTTTATATTAATCGTCATAGGAGGTTCGTATACTCGCTACTAAGGGGAACTTAACGTCTTATTAGTCGCGCGCTATCCGGGATTATCTATACTACGTATTCTATTTCCCTCTTATTAAACGCCCTTTCTAGCTTATCTTAGTTATAGCGCGATAAAGCATTAAGTACTACCGCTAACCTCCTTAAGCGGTACTTTAATATAAAGTTATATAAAGCGAGCTTTATCGCTTACTTACTTTACCTCTTATTTAACTTTCTCTTTATTATAAAGTACTTTAAGTTCTTATAATTTATTAGCACTATAAACGTTAGTATATTATATAACTTTACCCCTTAAAAGTCTAAGTATTATATAATCGTAAGTAACTCCTTATTATAGATTAGGTAGTTATACTCCGCTATATTAAGTCGTTTTAAGAAAAACTTAACTAAGTATTATATCCTATTTAGTCTTACTTATATTAATATGCTACTTATCGTATATCCGGAGCAATCCGCCTTTAAGTACGTTTCCCTCTTAAGGTCGTATAGCTATAGTATTAGCGTATTATAAAATGCCTTTTAGATAAACTTAAACGCGGCTTAGTGCTTATCTATCTATAAGAACGTTATATTCTTTTTATAAAGACCGTTTAAGCACCGCGAGGCCTTAGTATAAAGCGGGATAAAGGTATAGTAGTAATTCGCAAACTTAAAGAAGCTTTAAACGCCCCTTACGTTCCTTAGCACTTACTATGTCCGGATAGCTTAGATCTTCTTTAAGTCGCACTAAACCTTACCCCCGGCCTATATAATAAAACTTAAGTACTTTACTTCTTTCGTTATAAAGTTATATTTCCGTAAGTTTAGTATAAGGCCTACCTCTTTTAACTTTTTAAGCACCTTCGCTACTTTCTTTTAGTAATTGCGGAGCGACCTTAATAAGTAAATTAAAACGTTATTTATATATACTATAACGAACTTATAAAGGTAGTCCTTTAATACTTAGTTAATATAGCGCTAAAAGGTAGCCGGCGTTCTTATAAGGCTAAATAAGCATACTTACTATTTAAATAGTCCGAACCTCGTTTAAAAAGCCGTTTTAAACTTATAGCCTTTTGCGATTTTAATCTTATAAAACGCTATAATAACGTTAAGTTTCGTAAACTAACGTGCCTTCGCTAATATCCTTAGCGTTTTTATAATTAATAATAGCGTATACTAGTCTTTCTTTATAATTATATTTAAGGCTTAGTAGTTATAGTAAAAGCGTAGTTAGCTATTAGCCTTCCTTATAAATAATACTAGCGCCGCGGCTAACAAACTGCTTAAGCGGATAAGATTCGCCTTTAATAGCTCGTTTAAGGTCTTCCGGAAAATAAGGAGTTCTTTTCTTAATATATCGTAAAAAGGCCTTTATAGTAGTAGCGGTTCCTTACCGTCTTTATTTAAAGTAAGATAAATTTTATAGTTTATGCTTAGTCGGAACGGGGGCTACTTAAGTGCCTTCGCGGGTGCGAAAAGGTTTAGATAAGCTTATAGTGCTTAAGCCGGGATATAGTCCGCTAAGTTAACCGGCATCTTTAGCTAAAAAGCTCTCTTTATATCCTTTATCGTAACCGCCCTTACGTTAAGCGCTTATCGTTGCCCCTAGCTATCCTTTTAAGCCCTTTCCTATTAGCACTCTACCGCGAAGATAAAGGCGCTTACTAGCTTCGCTTTTTAGATATTCGCGATCTTCGCGGCTTCCTTTAATCCTTAAAGGCCGATTTAAATCCCCGCTTTTCTATACTAAATCTAATTCCCCTTAGTATTATAAACTACTTCGTTTTTCTTTATTTACGGTCTCCTTAAAAACACATTATAGCTTAACTCCGGTATTATATAGGCGAATGTTTATTTTAAGTGCTTATTAATCTTTATCTTAAACGCTACGATCCCCTTTATTTAAAGCGTTAGTACGTCCTTCGAAAAGGGCTATAGTAGCCTCCTTATCCTATCCGCAAAGGGCATCTATAGCTTTATCGCTACCCCCTTACTTACTACGGCATAGTAATTATAGCCTATATCTATAAGTACGTTAAGCCCCTTTTTTTTATTAATACTAACCTTAAGTAGTACTAAGTTTAGTATAAGGTGCTTCTTTATTAACTTTTAAGCCGCTTACTATTTCTCCTTTTCTTTTAGCGCCTAACTTTATACTAAGGTTCCTTTTTTCTTAAATTAAAATCTACTTTAGTTACCTTTCCGGTTATAGCTATAGCTACTTATAAAGTTCTTTCTTTCTTTTTCTTATAAAAGCAAGCGATATACCTTATTATCCTATAAGCGAAATACCTCTATATATTAAGCTAGCTTTATCCTCCTCTTAGCTAAGTTATAGTATTAATTTTACTTATTAAAGTATTACCCTTTAAGTCTTTTTAATCTTAAGTCCTCCCCCTTATTACCTTCTTTTAGCCTTAAAACGGCTACTTAGTTTACTAAACCCTTTTTAGCTTTACCGCAATCTACGCTACTTAATTAGTATATGCTAAGAAGCTTAAGGTTAAGAGGTTAACTATCGCG
>JAPEBW010002503.1:0-11572 GCA_027405785.1 Ophiocordyceps robertsii
AGCCTACTATGCATGACTGCGCTGGACAGGGGGCTCTTTTCTAAATCACTTAAGTTACTTATAGCTTAGGAATTGTCTATATAAGGAAGCCTTGGTCCCCCCTTCACCTTAGATATATTATTAACCTTACACACACACATCTTACCTATTTCTTTACCTTTTCGCACACTCTTTGCATCTCTGTGATCCCCTTACTCGTGGCTATAAGCCTGCTCTCTTCTGCACCTATTTGCTCCTTAATTCGCTAAAATACGTATTCCGGGTTATTACTATAATTTAGCCGCCGCGAGGCTTAGCGGGCTATATAATTTTTCCGGCCTTTAGCTAGGCCAGGGGCGCTTTAAAGTTTACTAAGCCTAAAAGGGGGGCTTTTACTAAATTAAAGTATCGGCACCGAGCCGCGTTATTAATATTAGTATTACTAGTTATTTAGTACGGGTTTTTATTATCTAGGTTAAGGACTAAACTAAGGATTGAGGCCGCGCCCTTAATAAGTCGTTATTATACTAAGGTAAGACTAGGCTTAGACGGGCTTACTTATAGCGGGGCTAAGCTGCTAGTTAATTTATAAGCGCTTTTAAAGGCGCTAATTAGCTAATTTTATAGTAAGTTAGCGCGGTCTGCTAGTTTAGCTAAAAAGACTATACTTTAAGCCGGATTTTAACTAATCCTAGCGTAATAGCTAGAATACTTCTTAGGTATATAACTACTATATTTTAAGGGTATTATAATAATATTTCAATTGTTTATTTAATATAATAGCTTTTTAAGGTCTTAAAAGTTATTATTAATAGTAAAATATATAAAAAACGTAAGGGGGGGTCTTTATTAATAGCTTTTTAAGCTATAATTAGATAAAGATATTTTTGTTTTTTAAGCGTTAGCTTAGCTTAAAAGCGTAAAAGAATTATATATATATAAAGTAAGCTAAGCAATAATTTTAAGTGCTTATTATAAAGCTATTATAGCTAAAGTTCTTAAGTTAATAAAGGCAGAATAATAATAATACGTTAATATTATATAGTAAGAGAATTAATAGCTTATTTAGGTCTTTAATCTTAAATAACTCCTTAAAAACGCCCCGCTTTTATTAAATCTTTTATTAAGTAGTTATTTATATATAAGATATCTTTTTATTCTTAATAATTTAAATAAGGGCATTATAAAAATATAAGAGCTTAAAAGTGCTTATAAGTAAATAAGACTTTATATCTTAATAAGCAGTTAAAACCAGGCTATTTACCCGCTAGCCGAAGGTATAATAGCGGTTAATAAAGTAGCCTATTATTACTTTAACTACAGTATATATTTGTTTAAAATATAGGTTGTAATATAGCTTAAATATTAACTAAATTACTAATAAAGCTATTATTACGCTTTTTAAAAATCCGCTTTTATCTTTAAGAAAACAATACGCTTTCAAACTAGTAGTATTCTCTTATAGCTAAATTTAACTTCTTAATAGTTTAAACTAAATTTTGCGGCGGTAGTAGCGGCAGCGGCTCCTTATTTAATTTAAGTATTACTATTTGCACTCACACATATCTCTATTTACACTCACGCCCTATTTTAAAGATACGTACCAACGCCAGCCCGCCCCGCCTATTTATACCGCCCTCGCATAGCAAGTACCCGTACCTTCTAAATGCCCGCGCGCCCGCGCGCCCGCGCGCGCCCACACACGCAGCCCACACACGCAGCCCACACACGCACTCGCCCGCCCACACACACACATTGCACCTTTAAAGCTCTCACTAAAGACCCTCGCCCGCACACACATAAGACCCTCGCCCGCGCACACACAAGACCCTCAGGCGGCGTTGAGGGCATTGAGGGCGCCGGATCAATTAACGGGCCGCGTTATGCGCGCATCTCACGAGAGCTTTAAAGATGCGTTTTTTAAGCGAATTGAGCTATAGCCGAGAGCGCTGCGTGTAGGCTACGTATGTGGGCTGCGTGTGTGGGCGCGGGCGGCCGCGGGCATTTAGAAGGTACGGGTACTTGCTATGCGCGGGCGGTATAAATAGGCGGGGCGGGCTGGCGTTAGTACGTATTTTTAAAATGGGGCGTGAGTGTAAATAGAGATATATGTGAGTGTAAATAGTAATACTCTTAAATTTTCTTATAAGTAAGAATAGCTTTAACCTTAAAAAGAACTTTTTTATTAATAGAATTTTTAAGAATATTAAGATTTACTAAGTCTTTTTAGTATAAGTAAATGTCTGCTTAAATATTGCTATTAATGTAATATATATAAAGTTATTATAATATAAAAAGGAAAATATAAGAAAAAGTGTTTTTAAAAGTAGCTTCCTTATTTATAATAACTATAAAAGGCTTTAGTGCCTTTATATATATATAAAAAGTATTAAAAGTCTTATATTACTACTAATATCTATTTTTTTTCTTTATATTAATAAGGCTAAGAGAGAAGTTAGCTAAAGACTTTTAGTTAATAACTTTAGTAACTTAAAAGAAAAAGGTTGAAGTAGTTAGTTTTATATATACTATTAAGGCCTAGATCCTTAAGGAAGCGTTGTTATATCTTTTTATACTATTAGTAAGTTTATAATATGCTTTAAATCTTATTTTTATTTTATAGGTCGAATTTAATAAAATAAAGAAGGTCGTATACTTAAAAATACTTAAACAAAGCTAATATTATTTTCTTACTTTTAAAAGCTTGAAAATAAAGCTTTAAACAATTGTTATAAATATTATAAAGCCGGAAAGAACCTATAAAAAGCTTAGTATTCTAAAAAATACTTAATACCTCTTTTACTAAAAAAGCTTTATATTTCGGAAAGTTTTACTTAAAATCTTACTATATAGTAGTTCGCCGCTAATAAATATTATACGCTAGGAAACTAAGTAAGGGCTTATAGTTTTAATAATCCTATATAATCTAAAAATCCTACTTTTACACCTTAGTAGCTTTGTTAGCAGCGGCTTTATTATTAGCGGCAGCGGCGGCAGTAGTATTACTATATAAAGCTATTATAAAAAAGCGGAAAACGTACTAAAGCTTTAAAGGTACAGTCTTATAAAGCGTTATACTTATTAAAGCTTATTATAGCTTAAATTATAAATAAATATATCTTTAGTTATAAAGGCGATTTTATTAATATCCCGTTTTAAAAAACTTAACCGCTTAATAATAGTAGCTTAATTCTTACGAAGAAAGCCTTATTGAAAGCTATATACTTTATTTAAGGTTTTAAAGCTTAAAAAAAGCGGAAAAGGCGGGATTGTAACTTAGGGGGCTAAGGGGGCTTTATTTACGTCGCTTTAAAGCGGCGTAAAAGTATTAAGAAAAAAGAGAAAAAGGTTTATTGCGGCGCTAAAAAGCTTTAAAAGCAGTTTAAGTAAGGGTATTAAATATATATAGGCGTATTTATAAACGAGGGTCTTTAGTAAGAGCTTTAAAGGTATAATATATATATATATGCGAGTAAGGGCGGGCGAGGGCAAGTCCGTTTATATATAGGCGTGGGCGGGCGGGGGCATTTAAAAGGTATAAGTACTTGCTATACGCAGGCAGTATAAATAGGCAGGGCGGGCTAGCGCTAGTACGTATCTTTAAAATAAGGCGTAAGTATAAAAAGAAAATAGATACCTGTAAATAAGAATACTTAACATAATATAACCTTCTAAAATAAAAAGATAAATATACTTATATAAGACTTTATTAATAATAGCTTTTATTATATTTTTATAGTTATTAAAACTTATTTTTAAATATAAAATCATATATAAAATATTAAGAGTATTATATAGATAAGTAAACTTATAACAATATATATATAAACAATATATAACTAAATATATTGCTAAAAATACTATACTTGAAAGAAAATTAAATATTTTTAATGTAAAATATTCGGATATTTTAATTTAAAATTGTTAAAAACATATTTTAAAAAACATATTTTAATATTACTATTAATAAAGCTAATAAAGGAAGAAATACAATATTAAGCTTAGAAAAAAGCTAAAAAAAAATTGAAAAGAGAAAAGCTTTTTGTAAAAAATGTCTTTTTCTTAATAAAGCATAGATTAATATTTTAAGTTTTTTTAAAACCTAGATTTATATTAAATATATATATTTTATCTTTTTTTAGAAACTACTATTTAAAATTGAAAAATATAATGTTTAAAAAGGAAGGAGGAATGCATTCTAAAATCCTCAGAATATAAAGAGAATTATAAAAAGAAAATAAATAAAGCTACTATAAAAGAGGTCTTTTTAAATAATATAAGAAAACTTATATTTAACTTAAAACATTTTTGCCTTTTAAACGGCTTAATATCTACTATATGCCCTACTTATACTACTTATTTAAATAGAAAGAAAAGAAAAAATAGATAAGGACTATACTTAATAAGGTTTAAGCTATAACTTAAATATTAAAATCACGAAAACACCTATTAAGCGGAGCTGATTTAGCTCCTATATATATCTATAAGGGGTTTTTAAACTTAGATAGATATTTTATATTATTTATAAAAAAGAAGGATAATATAGCCTTAGTCTTAAAGACTTAAATTAAATAAAGGTATTTAGTAGTACTATATACTATAGAAATAAAACCCTAAATAATAAACTAAAACTTAAAGCTTAAAAAGAGGTAATAATACGCTATAAGAATACCGCTTATAAAATATTTAACCTTTTAAACTAAAAATAAATAGTTTTTTAAAGAAATAAGAATATTAAAAAATCACTTCTTAAATAGAAAATAATATAATAATTATAATAATCTGCTTTCTTTAAATAAGTTTCTAAATAACTATAATACTAATAATAACTATAATACTTATACTTATACTAATACTAATACTAATACTAATACTAATACTAATACTAATACTAATACTAATAATAATAATAATAATAATAATAATAATAATAATAATAATAATAATAATAATAATAATAATAATAATAATAATAATAATAATAATAATAATAATAATCATAATCATAATAATAATAATAATAATTATAATAATAATAATATCAGTGATAATCATAATAATAATAATAATAATAATAATAATAATAATAATAATACTAATAATAATAATAATCATAATAATAATACTAATAATAATAATAATAATAATAATAATAATACTAATAATACTAATAATAATATCAGTAATAATAATACTAATAATACTAATAATATAAGCAAAATAAATACTAATACTAATAATATAAATACTAGTAATATAAATACTAGTAATATAGATATACGTAATAATAATACTAGTAATAATAATAAGTATTACTATTTACACTTATATATATCTCTATTTACACTCACGCCCTATTTTAAAGATACATACTAACGCTAGCCCGCCCCGCTAACTTATAGTGCCCGCGCCTAGCAAGTACCCGTACCTTCTAAATAATGCCCGCGCCTATACACACGCAGCCCACACACGCAGCCAGCACGCAGCGCTCTCGGCCACAGCTTAATTCGCTTAAAAAACGTATCTTTAAAGCTCTCGTAAGATACGCGCATAACGCGGCCCGTTAATTAATCCGGCGCCCTTAATGCCCTTAACGCCGTCCGAGGGTCTTATATATATGCGGGCGAGGGTCTTATATATATGCGGGCGAGGGTCTTATATGTATGCGGGCGAGGGTCTTATATATATGCGGGCGAGGGTCTTATATATATACGGGCGAGGGTCTTATATATATAGGCGAGGGTCTTTAGTAAGAGCTTTAAAGGTGTAATATATATGCGTGTGTGGGCGCGGGCGGGCGCGCGGGCATTTAGAAGGTACGGGTACTTACTAAGCGCGGGCACTATAAGAAAGCGGGGCGGGCTAGCGTTAGTACGTATCTTTAAAATAGGGCGTGAGTGTAAATAGAGATATATATAAGTGTAAATAGTAATACTTATAATAATACTTAGTAAAAGAATTAAAGAATTTAAGTAAAAATACTTAAAAAGCTTATTAAATACTAAAAGGATTTTATAAAGTACCTTATATATAATATTAAAATTAATAATAATAATATTAAATATATGCTTTTTATTATAAAAGGAAATAAAGATCTTATAAAGCTTACTACTAATAAGTAGGCTATAAATAGTCCGAAAGCAAAAGACTAAAATAAAGCTATATAAATTAAACTAAACGAACGTATAAATCTAAATACTTTAAAAATATAAGAGCTTCTTAGTAATAAGAAGGCTTTAAGAGGCCGATAGGTCTAAAAAATAAAGAGGGATAATAAAATTAATATAACTAAGTATAAAGCTCGCTTTATAATATAAAGCTATAAGTAAATATACAGCTTAAACTATATTAAAACCTTCTTTATAACTAGTAAACCTTAGTTTACTAAACTTTTATTAATGCTAGCTATAACTAATAATTAGTAAATACTATAATACGATATAAAAAATGCATTTATATATATAGATATAAATATAGAAATATATATAAATATACTTTAAGGTTATTACGGCTATATTATAAATAAAAACCTTAAGTATAAAAATAAGCAGTATAATAAAAGTAAAAAGCTAGAAATAAAATAAAAGAAAGCTTTATATAGTCTTATATAAAGTTTAATGCTTTAGTATAATTTATAATTTAAGGTCTTAAGTAAGTAAGAACTTTTTAGTTTACTTATAGACGAAGGGGTATTTATAATTAAAAAGATATATATAGCTATATTAATTTACTTAGACAATCCTCTATTCTTTAAGTCTATAAAGAATTCTATAACTTATATAACTAATAAAATAAGTAAGGTCTTTAAGATTTAATCTTTAAGTAAAGTAAAAGACTTCTTAAGAATAGCTATAACTATAAATAAAGCATAAAAGGATATATATATATCTTAAGAAAGATATACCCTTTATAAGATAAAGGAATTTAATAAAGAAAAATAAGAACCTTAAAAACCCTTGCTATAAAGGGAGTTAAATTAAAGAAAATAAAAGACTATATAGCTATAAAAAAAGATATCCTATTATATAAAATATAAATAGGCTTACTATTATTTTTAGCATTGTTTTTAAGGCTAGATATTTTATACGCAGTAATATTATATACTAAATTTGCTTTTAATTTAAAAATACTATATTTTAAAGCACTAAAGACGATTTAGAAATATCTTAATAAATATCCTACCTTAAGTATATATTATAACTAGAATATAGCATGTAATATACTATTTCTTAAAGCTTATACTAATACTAATTAAGCTAGCGATCTTATAAACCGTTAGTTAGTCTCCGGATACTATTTCTTTATAAATAATAACCTTATAAGCTAGGCTTGCTAAAACCAAATATTTATAGTACTTTCTATATATAAAGCTAAATATATAGGCCTTAAAAAGGCTAATAAAAAAGTTTTATACTTTTATAGCTATCTTAATACTATAATTAAAGAAATATCTATAAATATACTTAAAAATAAAGTCCTTATAATTTTTATAAATAATTAATCTACTTTAAAAAAGGAAAACATCCTAAATTATATAAGCTAAGAAAATATATAGGCTTAATATATATTATTAAGTTTACGCTAAGGACCTATTTATAGGTTTTTAAGCTATCGCTCGGTTTCTATATAAAGGGAAACCGGAGTGCTTAAAGAAAAACCCTCTGCTACCCTTTTGCTTTAAGTCTTACTATATTAGCTTATATAACTATATATAAGGAAGGGGGGGGGCGCCGGCTATAAATAGGTTAGTTAGTTAATTAGCTCGAACTATTATAAGCCCGCTATAAAGCGATAATAGCTTTATAATAAGTAATTAATATATCTCTTAGTTGCTATTAGTCGATAGAATTTTTCTATAGGTATTTAATTATCCGCCGAAATACGTATTCCGGGTTATCGCTTTATTTTAAGCCGCCGCAAGGCTTAGCGGGCTATATAATTTTGCCGGCCTTTAGCTAAGCCGGGGGCGCTTTAAGGTTTACTAAGTCCCGAAAGGCCCTTGCTAAGTTATCGTATTAGCACCGCGCTGCGTTATTAATATCGGAATTGCAAGTTATCCGGTATAGGTTTTTATTATCCCGGTTAAGTACTAAACCGGGGCTAAGGGCCGCGCCCTTAATAAGTCGTCGTCGCGCTTAAGTAGGACTAGGCCCGGGCGGGCCTACTTATAGCGGGGCTAAACTATTAGTAAATTTATAAGTGCTTTTAAAAGCGCTAATTAGCTAATTTTAATAGTAGGTTAGCGCGGTCTGCTAGTTTAGCTAAAAAGACTATGCCTTTAGCCGGATTTAAACCGACCTTAGCGTTATAGCCGGTATGCTTCCTAGGTATATAACTACTATATTAAAAGGGTAGGCTTAATATATAATTTTATACGTAATAGTATTAAAGAAAAGGAAATAGAAGTTTATTAAATAAATTTCAAGAATAATATAGTAGATATATTTACTAAGGGATTAAGTATTATACTAATTAATAAATTCCGAAATTTACTAAGAATTAAAGAGGTTATAATATAAATTTCTATAATAAAGGTTTTTAGCTATCCTTTGCTTTTTTTGCTTTCCTCTTTATAACTTAAGGTTTTTTACCTATATATAGGTTTTCTTTAGATAATAAAATAAAGAGGTTTTACTTAAATAATAAGTTTTCCCCTTAAAGAAAGATTAAAAGCTTAAAGTTTTTCCTTATAAAAAATAGGGGTTTTTAAGCTATAAAATAAGGCTTTTCCTTATTTAAAAAAAGGGGTTTTTACTTTACTTTAGTTAGTATATTTAAAGCGCAATTATATACTATAAGCACCTTTTAAGGGAGGCTATAAGGGAGTAAAATATACTCTCCCGCAGCATATAAGCTTAATATAGCATAAATAACACACGATATAAATACGCTAAAACACGTATTTAATCCGGTATTTAATTTTACATACTATATATTTTTCTTTATATTATTTTACATATATATAAGCAAGGTATAAGCAGATTAAGAAGTGGTATATATAGAGACTATACGCATAATCTATACTAAGTCGCTGCGCTATCTCGTATTCCTTGCGGAATTAACCCCTAGGCTTATAAATACTTTATTAACTTAATAATAGCTATTAGCCTACTATATATAGTTACGCTAAATAGGGGGCTCTTTTTTAAATAACCTAAGTTACCTATAGCTTAAGAATTGTCTATATAAGGAGGTCTTAGTCCCCCCTTTACCTTAAATAGATTATTAACTTTATATATATATATCTTACTAATTTCTTTACCTTTTCGCCTACTTTTTATATCTTTATAATCATCTTACTTATAGCTACTTACTTACTCTCTTTTATACTTATTTTACTCCTGAATTTTATTTCTTCTTTTAACTACCGGTATTTACTTTAATAGTTATAACTTATAACTAGTAGTATTTACTTTACTCGTTACTTTTTTATATATAGCGGTATCTACTTTGCTAAATATTAGTACTTTTAGTACTTAAGATTATTAATAAAATAAGGGTTTTATTATATATAGCTATTTTATTTTAATATATAAAGCTATAACTATAAAAAAGTTATTTTAGACTTTTTTAAGATATATTTTACTTAATTAAGGACTTCTAAGTTTTATTATTTTAGATAAAGATTAAAATTTTATTTTAAATTTCTAGCAAAGCTTAATATAAGCCTTAAGTATAGAATTTAAATTGTTAATTACTTTTTATATTTAAATAAATAGAATAATAAAAGCATTTAATTAAACACTTAAGTAATACCTTTATAACTATATAAATTATAAAAAAGATAATTAGTTTTTTAAATTGCTTATAGTATAATTAGCGTATAATACCTTTTATTTTAAACTTATTAAGAATGCTCCGGTATTTATAAATTATAGCTTAATATAAAAAGCCTATAATCCTTTTTTACTTTAAAAGAGTATAGCTAAAAAATCTATATTTAACTTTAAGTATTTAATAAGCTTATATAGATTTATAAAATTTAAACAAAATGTATTACTAATAAGACATTATATTATTAGGATAGAAAGTAGTTTTTAAAACCTGTTTTATTAAAAAGTAATAAAGTATATCTTTTAACGAGGAATCTTAAGACTAATATATATAATAAGTCTTTAGATTATAAAACGATAATAGCTTTAAAAGTTATAAAGAAAATAAGAGAAGTTAATTATAAGTTAAAACTTTTAATTAGTTTACTTATTAATATTACTTTTTATATATTTCTATTAAAGACGACTTTGCAAAAGGCTAAGGTAGTAAAAGAGCCAAACTAAAAAAAAGTTAAAGAGAGTAAATATATAGTAAAGACTATTCTTACTAACAAGATAAAGAGTTAAGAATACTTTTATTTAGTAAAGTAAAAGGATTATCTTAGTTCGGATAATACTTAAGAACTTATAAAGCACTTAAAAAATATTTTAAGAAAGGTTAAGGATTTTAATCTATTTAACTTTAAAGTAGAAGTATTAGCTTCTTTAAGTTTAAATTTCTTTACTATCTTAAAATAAAAAGGTAAAAAAAAATTAATAAAGAAGAAACCTTATAGTTATGTCTATATAACTTAGTATATATCTTTTTTAAGATAAGATTCTCTTTATTAATTTTAAAAAAAGATCCGTAAAAAAAAGTAGGATTTTCTTTAAAGAATTCTAAAGGTTACTTTTTTTAAAGTAGGATTTCTTAAATTATCTTCTTTATCTTTTTAGATTTAAAAAGACTTTTAAAAGGGCATTTATAATAAAAACCTTCTTTTATTAGTAATCTTAAGTACTTCGCTAAGTATTAATATTTAGTAAAGTAAATACCGCTAAATATAAAGGAGTAGCTTAAAAAGTAAATACTACTTACTATAAAAAAATAACTATTAAATTAAGTACTAGTAGTTATTAAGATAAGATAATATAGCTTAATTATTAAAAACGGCTAATATTAGCTATAAGTAGTATAAGTTAAATATACTTATAATTAGCTTAAGCTAGCTTTAGCTAATAATAAGATTAATATTAAATAAATCGACTAATACTTTATATAATTAACTAATACTTTATATAAAGCTATAGTAAGAGGCCTCCTTTTAAAAGAAAATAAAATCTTATAAAAGGTTTTAAGATAAGGATTTTTATTATAATAAGCTAGTTATAAGTAATAGCTAGTATATATTATAGGCTATGCCGTAAGAAGAGCTATAGTTATACTATAGCGAATAACTAAAAGTCGGGCTAACGTATAGCCGAAGTTATATAAAGCTCTACCTAAACTTAGCCCGACTTCGACCCGAACTTAACCTAAGTACGGGCTACTTAAGCGACCCCTATATAGTACGGAGCTACGTAGCCTAAATAGAGATTTCCCCCTTCCCTCTCTAGCTTTAGATAAATAATTATTCGGCCACGTACTACTAAACTAAGTATATATAGGCCCTTAATATATCTAAAGCTCCTTTTAGATAAGGTTATATAACCCGGGAAAAGACTTACTAACTATAATATAGCGCGAGTAAGAAGCCTACTTAGTATAAGGGGGCTATGCTTATAAGGCCTAGGAGGGAGGGCTAGGAGAGGCCGATATCTAAACGAGGGTCGAATAAGCA
>JAPEBW010002504.1:0-11556 GCA_027405785.1 Ophiocordyceps robertsii
TTTATATACGTTTATATATAGTAATTAGTTTATTATACCGGCTTAATTAGTAGTAATTAGTTTATAGTACCGGCCTTAACTAGCGGTAATTAGTCCGTAGTACTAGCACTAACTAGCGGTAATTAGTTTATACTTTATCCCTTTATCCTCGCGCTATAAAGCGTAGTAAATAGTAGTAATTCTTACTTATCTAAATAAAAATCCCTTAAATATCCGCTATGCTAAAAGCGACTATATCGCATAATTAAGTACTTATCCTATAAGAAGTTAGATATTAAATAATATTTTTTTCGGTAAGAAGCTCTTATTAGCTTTTAAGTCTAACCTTAATAATAAGCACCTTTTCCTTAACGCGCTTATAATAAAGCTTTAAGATAAGTAAGCTATAAAAGTAGAAAAGGCCGTAGCTTACTAAGTATACTAATTTAATAATCTCCTTTACCCTTTTTTAAAGTACTATACTAAAATAGCTTATAAAGCTAAATAAGATATAAAATAAGTCTTACTTAGCTAAGCTAAAACTACTACCCTTTAAAAGGCAATTTATTATTAAAATATTAATAAAGGATAGATTATAAAATAATAAAACCTATATAATTAAGTAAACTAAATTCGGTATTACTTAAATAGATTAATTATCCTTTAAATAAAAAAAGTAAAAATAAGCTAACCTTAAAACTATTTAGCTCCCCGCCCGCTAAATACCCTTTAAATTAAGCTTATAATAAAGTTACTTTTTCCTTAAGATAATAAGCTTAGCGGATATTTCTACTATATATTACTAATAAAGTTTAGCTTAAAGGCCTTAACCGGAAATCCGCTTTAAAGGATACTTAGTAGTTTCTTAGTTTAGTATTACCGTTTAGCTTTATCTGCTATAGCCGCGCTAATTAAAGCATTTTCGGGACTTTTAATTAATAAAAACAAGCCTCTTATACTAAAAGCCCTATAACGTACCGCATTTTAGGACGTATATAAGATAGAAGGTTAAGCGCTTAGCGAAAGTATTAAGACTAAGACCTTAATAATAAGCGATAAAGACGCGGTAAGCAATACTTTTAACGGGCTAAACCTATTTATATTAAGCGCGTAGATACTAAGACTAAGTATAGCTTTAAGCCCCTTAATAAGAATAGTAGTAATATTAAACGAATAATTCCTTAGTCTTTTTTAAGCATAAAGAAAAAAAGACGCGCTTATTAAGCTTTAAGAAAAACCTTAACTATAAGCTAAGGATATAAAGAGATTTAACTTATTAAGACTTTTAAAAGTATCTTTCGATAAAGTCTAAGAAAATAATAAAGCTAGTATATTTTAAAGAGTAGACCGTTTTATCGACTTTATCCGCCGAAACGCTAATAAAAGTAAGGCTTATATAGACGAATTAGCTATTTAATTGCCCTCCTTCCTTAAAGAAAGTATAGCGAAATAGTATTTTAAAGACTTTTTAAAATTATAATAAGAAGAACTTAGCGAGCCCGGTATTAAACTAAGCCGATAGATCTTTACGTTATAAAAACGGTTTAAAATTTATTTAAATATAGTAATATAAGCACTTAATAAAAA
The DNA here is from genome assembly GCA_027405785.1 of Ophiocordyceps robertsii. Lineage (NCBI taxonomy): Eukaryota > Fungi > Ascomycota > Sordariomycetes > Hypocreales > Ophiocordycipitaceae > Ophiocordyceps > Ophiocordyceps robertsii. The sequence continues at coordinate 1,567 of JAPEBW010002504.1, forward strand.
GCACTTTATTATTAAAGATATAGTAGTAGGATTTAACTTTAAGTCTTAAATATCGCGCTTATAATATAAAGCTAAGGCCGCGCTTTATTAGCTAAACTACTTAATTATAATAATTTACTAAAAGCTAAACGTTTACTTATAAGAATCCTTATAACGTTTAGTAAAAAAGCCTTATCCCCTTATCCTTATACTATAAAGTATAGTATATGCGGTTTATTATCTTATTTTCTTAAATACGTTTTAATTCTCTTTTTTAGTTTAAAAATACTAGCTTATTATCTTAATATAGTAAATATAAAAAAGCGTCTAGTATAACGTTTTTAATACTTAAGATATAGTATACTTTAAGCGGGAATTAGCTTAAGTATTAAGATATAAAGACTAGCTTATTATTAAATTTTATATTAGTAAAAAATAAGGATTTTTAGTATACGATTTTATAGGTACTTATATAATTAGTAAAGATAACTACTTATAGCGTTTTTATAGATAGTATTATAATATATAACTTATAGACTACTTATATTAAACCGGCTACTTTAAGTTTTATAAGCTAGTATTAAGGTTCTCCGCTTTAAAAAGCGCGGCTTAAGTAAATAATAAGCTAAACCTTAGTTTAAGCTAGTAGCGTTTTTTTATTTTATTTCGTGCCTTTCTTTAAGTAAAGAGCTATAGCTATTACTTATATTTTTAAGATATATCGATTTATATAAATAGTTATTATTACAGAACGTAAGATATAAGCGCTCCGGCTACTTATATGTTAGTATGTAAGATATAAGCATATAGACGATAATTAACGTCCCGACCCTTAACTAAAGCCGGGGCGAGACCTTTTAGCAGTGCGGTATTATCGCACTGTTTCTCCGTAGCAAATAGTAGCAATTCCTTTAGCATAGGTTCGATCCCCGCGTAAGAAAGTAAACCTATAAGTCTATACGGAAATAAGGCTCCCCTTAAGCGCGCGTGATAATATAAGCGTGCGTAGCTTCTAGCTACCGGCTTAATAAACCGGGGAGGTCCCGTCTTATAGATAACGAGGACGTTATCGTCTTTCCTTTTAAAGCGGCAATTGTTACGGAACGTAAGATATAAGCGCTCCGGCTACTTATATATCGGTATATAAGATATAAGCATATAGACAATAATTAGCGTCCCGACCCTTAACTAAGGCCGGGGCGAGACCTTTTAGCAGTGCGGTATTATCGTACTGTTTCTCCGTAGTAGTTATTAAGCGGGGTTAAAGTAGTAAATCGTTTAAGGCTTAGTAAGTTTCTTAGTTAAAATCGCAAAGGCCTTTTCTTCTTTTAAAGTAAGTTAAAAAGCGGCTTTTACGGTATATTAAGCTTATCCTTAGCCTTTTAAAAGGACTCCTTCTTTTTATCTTACTTAAAGCAGCTATATCTTTTGTTTTTATAAGACGTTGACTTTCTTAGTAAAATATAAGACTATATAGCGTAGCTACTTAGTAAGGCCGATTTATTTCTTAAGCTATTAAAGGTTTTTTAAGAACGTAATATCCTTTAAAGCTCGCACGCGTTTATTTATATTTATTAAGCCGATATTAAAGTCTTTAACTTATAAAGTTATAAGGACTTAAGCTATAGCTTAATCCTTATTATATAAAGAGGGCTAGGTTTATATATATAGATATAGACCCGCTATATATAAGCAGGCTCTTTATAGCTTATTATTATAATACTATAGATAGCACTTATATACTAGCCTTTGCTTACTTTATAATAAGATAAGCTATTAATTATAGACTCGTTTAATAGTATAATAGCGGGAGCTCCGCCTTAAGCGAAGCAGGACGACGTTATTATAAAGTCGTTACGGAACGCCTTAAAGGCATTAAAAGGTACGTTAGCCGGCTAAAAGGATAACTTCCTTACTATACTAAAGGGGCTAACTATAAAGCCTATTTTAACCTTTATAGTATTAGCCGCGCTAAGAACAGCGCTTATAATTACTATAGTATTAAAGCCGCTCTTATAGCTAATATAGGATAAGAAGCTAAAAAGCTTTTACTTTTTTCTTAGCTAGCTATAAGTAAAATACTATACTAATAAGGAATGCGGCTTTAATAGCAGCCGGAGCGCCGTTTAGTACGCGCTTTTATATACGCTACTAAAGCTTTAAATACGGAGGATCGTAGGCTTTTAAGAAAAAGGGGGCTATAATAGCTCTTAAGACCTTTAAGACTTTTTCTAGTACTTTATCTACGCGTTTAGCAATATATAGGAATAAGAAAAGGCGTAAGATAGGCTACGCACCTTTAAATAAAGGGACGGATAGTCCTTTAAAGAGTTCCTTTTTAAGTTTAAGGAGACTTTTTTTTAAGCGGTAAGTACTAAATTAAGGAGCAAATAGGTATAGAAAAGAGCAGGCTTATAGCTATAAGTAAGGGGATTATAGAGATGTAAAGAGTATGCGAAAAGGTAAAGAAATAGGTAAGATGTGTGTATATAAGGTTAATAATCTATTTAAGGTAAAGGGGGGACTAAGGCTTCCTTATATAGACAATTCCTAAGCTATAAGTGACTTAAGTAATTTAAAAAAGAGCCCCCTGTCTAGCGCAGTTATGCATAGTAAGCTAATAGCTATTATTAGGTTAATATTGTATTTGTAAGCCTAGGGATTAATCCCGCAAGGAATACGAGGTGGCGTAGCGACTTAGCACGGATTATGCATATAGTCTCTACACACACCTCTTCCTAATCTGCTTATATCTTGCTTATATGTGGGTGGAATAATGCAACGAAATATGTATAGTATGCAGAATTGTATAGCGGATTTAATGTATATTTCAGCGTATTTATATTATGTGTTATTTATAATGTATTTGGCCTATAGGCTGCTGGAGAGTATATTTTACTCCCTTATATACTATAATATAAGAAGATAGCGCGAAGTTAATATAACTATAAAACTTAATTACTTTAGCACTTTATAAGCTACTTATCTTTATTATTATACCGTCTATATATAGTAAGTATATTAGCCGCCTTATAAAAGTAGCTTAAGGTTATAAATAAACGCCTTGCTTTTAAAAGTTATAAAAGCGTACTTTATATAGCGGGGATAGGGTTACCTCCCTTTTATAAGACGTGCTTACTATTAATGTTAATAGCAATACCTTTATAACCGCAACGAGGACCGACCGCGTAAATCGCTTAAGAAGGCGTTTATAACCTTAACTCTTTTTATACTAGCGGGCTAGTCCTCTTAGCAGCGGGCTAAATAAGTCTTTAGCGATAAAATCTAAAAACGACGTGCTAATAGCCAATGCCTACGCTATAAAGCGGGCTCTTACTTCGCTACGAAGTGCTTATATAAGCCGGCGAAGCGTCCTTTTATAAGAATCCGCTTTATAGCGGTTAATATATTACTTTAGCTTACCTTTAATAATAAAGACCCCGCCTTTTATAAGGCGGAGGGAAAAGAATAGCTTTAAGGTAAAGATAGGCCTTAAAGCTATAGTCGTTAGTATAAATAAAGCAAAAGCTAGTAGCCTATATAAAAAAGGATCTTACTTTAATATAGGTTATACTTAATTAGTTTAAATCTCTTACCGCTTTTATAAATAAAGGATACTAGTGCTATACTATAGTAAATAAGGCGTTCGTATATTAAATATAAGTGCTTATTAAGAAGATTACCTTATACTAAGTAAAGGGCGCTTTAAGCGTAATAAAGGGTGCGGAGATTAAAGGTATTACTTAGCTAGCTATAAAAGTAGCCGGCTGCTTAAAGCTTATCGTAGTATACGTAATCCTAAAGCTTAAATTCCCTTTAATTTTAAAGAAGCCTTAGCTTATATATATAGAGTCTTTCTTAGTTCCGTACTAAAAAAAAGCTATAGTTCGGCCTAGTAAAAATATAGCTACGCTATATTAACGGCGCCTTTAAGGAGACGGGGGCTATGCTAAGACTAGCTAACGCCTTTAAGGTACTTGCTTTAGTCTTTATAAGCACGGTAAAATAGCTCGCACGCTAAAAAGGCAAGGCCGCCGCTAATATAGCGATCTACGCTATAAGCCTTATAAATATCGATAAGGCCTTAAAAACTAAGACGTTAAAATCGCCTATAAACTTATAGAGGGTAATCTCTTAGCGCTTTTATAACTTATTGCCGCTTTTTATAAAGTACGAGGCCGATAAGCTTAACCTTTATAAGCTAAGAGTTAATTATAGGATCCTTATCTATATAGATAAGCGAGAAAGGGAGTTCTCCACGCCTTTTAAGCCGCTATATAGCATATTATAAGCTAAGTTATTAGTACTTAAAAAGACCTTTTAGGACTTTTTAAATAAGGGGTTTATTTAGGTAAGTAGCTTTAAAGCAGGCGTCTTAATACTTTTTATTTAAAAACTAAAAAGCGGAATTTACTTTTACTATAACTATCGGGCCCTTAATATAATTATATAGCTGGACTATTACCCACTCCCCTTTATCTTTAATACGCTCCGTAACCTATTAAAAGCGAAGTAGTTTATTAAGCTTAACGTTATATAAGCGTTTTATAAGGTACGGATTATAGAGGGTAAAGAGTAAAAGACGGCTTTCTATACTTATTATAGCTTATTTAAGTAGCTAATAACCCCTTTTAATCTTACTAAGGCCCCGGCTACCTTTTAACGTTATATTAATAACGTCCTTTATAACTTCCTTAATAAGTTCGCCTCCGCTTATATTAATAATATCCTTATTTATAGTAGCGGCTTATATAAGGACTATATATAAAAAGTATAGAAGGTCTTAAACCGCCTTTACTTATTTAGCTTATACCTTAATCCGGATAAGTATAAGGTTAAGGTTAAGCGTATAAAATACCTTAAGTTTATAATCTATACCGGCGCGGGTATTTAAGCAGACCCCGTTAAGATATAAGCGATTTAGGACTAAGATGCCTTAATAATATAAACTAGCGTGCGGAGCTTCTTAAGCTTTACTAATTACTACTATATATTTATCCGTAGGTTTTCTAAAATCGTTATACCGTTAAACGAGATTATAAGAAAAAAGGTAGCTTTCTATTAAGGACCTAAATAAGAAGGTACGTTCTGTACGCTTAAGGACCTATTTTTATAGGCCTTAGTGCTACTTTAATAAGATTTTAACCGCACTACTATAGTAAAAGCGGACTATAGCGGCTAGGCGCTTAAGGGCACGCTTTTATAAGAGGTAGAAAGGCGGAAGCAGCTTATAGCCTTTTACTTAAAGAAGCTAACTTTAGCGGAAAGGAACTACGCTATTTATAATAAAGAGATACTCGCTATTATTAGCTATTTTAAGTAATAGTAAGCGGAGCTCCGTAGTTATAAAAGCTTTAAAGTCTTTATAGACTACTAAAACCTTAAGTATTTTATAACCCGCTAGCACCTCTTTAAGCGGCAAGCCCGTTAAGCTAAGTACCTATCTTACTTTAACTTTTCGATTAAGTATAGGCCGGGTTAGGACTCCGTTATCCTAAACGCGCTTTCTTAATAAAACTAAGACCGTACTACGGACGCGGATATTAAAGCGCGGGATTTATAGCTTATTCCGCAAGCGGCGTTATATATATATATTAAAGTCTCCTTTATTAAGAAGCCTTCGACCCCTTTATTTAGTGCCCTTATTAAGGAGCCTTCGACCCCCTTATTTAGTACCCTTATTAAGGAGCCTTTAACCCCCTTATTTAATAAGGTAGACCCGCCCGCTATATTAAAGGCGGGTATCCCGCCCTCTTTACCGGCGACTCCTTAAGCGCTAAGTTTAGGGGACTAAGTAAGCTTAAGCGCTTAAGCGGCGAGGGTCTTTTAAGATAAGGGCCTTTAGCGTCTTTAAGATAGGCTAGCTTCTTAAGACTATATATATAAAAGTATATAGCGCGCTTTAAAGTCCGGCGCACGTTTTTTAAATCCGAAGCTACGATTAAAGGTATAGGTAGCGGACTACTATATTAACTTAAGGGGGCACCTCCGCTAAAAGGGTAAGTTATAAGTGCCAGGCGCCTCCTATATAATAAAAGCTAATAAGAGAAACGCCCCGCTAAAGAATAAGCTAAGGAATAAGCTTTAAAGGAAGTTAGTATAGCTAATCTATAACTTTAGTATTATTAGCTACCCCGGCCGGTAAGGCATAGCGGTAAGGCTTATAAAGGACTTTTATTAGCCCTTTATATAGTATTATATATGCTACTTCCTTTATAACTATAACGTTTATAGCTATATAAAGATTTAGCGGGCGCTTTATAAAGGGCTCTTTAAGCAGCTGTTAATCTTAAACCGGTTTTAAATATATATTTAAATAAATTTTATAACGGACCTTCCGCTTATATTAAAGAGGAATCGCTATATATAAGTTATTAAGGACCGCTTTAATAAAGAAGTAGTGCTTAAGCTAATGCCTTTTATAGAGGTAAAGGTATATATAAAACGTTTTTTTTTAATGCTAAGCGCGGATATATAACTAGCTTACTTTAATTATAAGCGATAAAGGCTTTAACTAAATAAAGCGCTTTTAGTAGTACCTTTATAAGCTGCTTTAAGTTACTTAGCTACTTAGCTTTATATATTACTTATAAACTAATAAAGGCTTAAAACGCGTTAATTAAGAGGTATAAGCTTACTTATAAGCTATAATAGCCCGGAACTAAGTAGATTAAGACTATTAGCTCTTAGCCGTATAGCTTGCTTTAAATAGTAGGCCTTAAGCGTTTATTAGTAAAACTCCTTTTTTTATATTATATAGCTTTAAACCCCCCTTCTTTATACCTTAAGCAGTAAATATAGCGGCGGAAAAGCACTTAACTACCTCGCTAAAAGCTTAAGCTACTTACTTCGTTTAAAAACTTAAGGAGACTATAAACTATTATTAATTAATAATAGCGGCGGCCGTATAAAATTAAGAGCGGTATGCTAATAAGTTTAAGTCTTTAGTAAAAGGTTTTATATTAAGAGATAAAGTTTAGTTAAACCTTTATAATTACTTATCCGGCTGCTTAAAGAAGAAGCTTAACTAGCTATATATAAAGTTTATAGTATAAAGAGTTATTAGCTTATAAGTTATAAAGCTTAAAGGGTTACCTTTAAAGATATATAATAAGATTAATATAAACTTATTACGCCGGGCGGCTTAAGACCCCTTACTTAGTTAAGCGGTTATAGACCCTTAGCCCCTTATAATCTTAGTTAAAAAAGAGGAGAAATTTGCTATTAAGGAGGTAAAGGTAGCTTATTAAAGGAAAGTAAGTAAAAGCAAGCGGCAGGAGGTGCTTATTAAGTAGTATAGCTACTTAAACTTAACTTAAGAGCCTATATAAAAGCTTATAAGCGCTAATACTTTAAATAGGTTCGAAGCCCTTTATAAGCTAGTAAATAAGAATAATAAGCTTAGCGATTAATAGCTCCCTTTTAAGCGGAAATAAAAGGTAACCTTAGCCTTTTTATTACTTATAGCGTCTTATAAAGCGGAAAGGAAAAAGGAGTTATATTTAAGGCCGCTTAGCTTTAGCGACTAAGGCTTATACTACTTATCCTTATCTTTAGTCTCTTCCTTATCGTTATCTTTATCCTCCCCCTCCTCCTTAAAGGCGGCGGCGGCGGCTTTTAAAGCGCGGAGATAGCCTTTTAGCCCGGATATTTAAGCGGCGGCGGCGGCGAATAGGTTAAAAGGGGCGGCGGCGGTAGCAAGTACGATAAGGCTAGCGGCGGCGCTATAGCGGGTAGTGCGGACGGCTAAAATAAGGGCGGCGGGGATAAATAAAGGCACCGCTAATAGTGCTATATAAGCGGTATTCTTAACTAAGGATAGTTAGCGCTAATCGCTATAGCGGGCGTAGTAAGGAGGGAGGAAAAAAGGGGGGGGGGGACTTACTTAAGTATATAGCCTATCCGCTTAAGTAAGTATAAGTAATAATAAGTAGCGGCGGTAGCTTTTAATTATGCTTTAACTGCTTTATTACTAAGGTTAGCCTTTTAAGCTAACTTAGCGGTAGTAAGGACGGCCGGAGCCGCTTTATAAGCGCGGCTAGTATAAGTATAAGTAAAGTAGCTACCGCTAAGGCGACTTACTTACTTATAATAAGCATAGCCGCTTAATATATAGCGTATATAGGACTTATTATAGGCGGCGCTAAGTAATACTTACTACTTATATTAAAGTATAAGCTTAGTATAAGAATAGCGCACTTAAGGGAGCGGACTTATAGCGCTTAACTTAGCGGTCTTAAGGGTAGTAAGGGGGCTGCTAAAAGGCGGAGTCGCGGGGGCCGGCGATAGTATAGTTACTTATAAGGGTATTATTAGTATAAGCGTAGCTAAGGAGGCGGCGGCGATATAAGCGGCGGTAGCGGTATAAGTGCGGTACTTAAGCTTAAGCTTATTAAGGAGCTTTAATATAAGCACTAATAATATAGATAATATATTATTTTTATAAAGGTTAGCTTAAAGGCATTTACTCCGTATATAAGAGGGCGATACTTATAGTATTATTATTATTATTACTATTATTACTACTATTACTACCGCTATTATTATTATTATTACTAGTTTAAAAGGAAGAGGAAGGAAAGGAGGGTTAAAGGTAAAGAGATAAGGTATTTATACTTTTTAGTTTTTAACTTAAAGCGTAAAATACCGCGATAGCGGATAAGCTACTTAATATGCCGCTAGGCTATTAAGGGCGGATAAAGTGCCCGCTTAATAAGCGGATAAGCTTTTTAATAAGTAGCCGCCCGATTAAAAGCAGACGGCGGCGGCGGGTAAGGCTATTAAACCCCTTATTATATAGCCTTACTTATTATAATATAAGTTTAGCGCTTACTAAGCCGCGGACTAAGTAGCCTTTTATAATAGCTAATAACCCCTTATAATAGCTTTAAGCTATATAGCGCGGTATAAGGAGTAAAGGTATTATATTAAAGTCTTTAACTTATAAGGTTATAAGGACTTAAGCTATAGCTTAAGCCTTATTATATAAGGAGGGCCGGGTTTATATATATAAACACGGACCCGCTATATATAAGCAGGCTTTTTATAGCTTGTTATTATAATACTATAAGCGGCACTTATATACTAGCCTTTACTTACTTTATAATAGCTAATAGCGTTTACTTTAAATCTAAGGAGCTATATAAATAAGTATGCTAAAAAGGACTTTAGTCTAAATAAAGTAATATTATAGTTATAGAAAGTGCGGAATATAGCCTTTAAATATTAAAGGTGTTCTTTAGCCGTATTAAAGTAAATAATAATATTATTAATATAAGCCGCTATATATTCTTAGTATTTATAAAGGACGTTATTAGTAAATCTTTAAACGTATACCGGGGAGTTCTTAAGCTTATAAGTATTATTAATAATCTTTTTAGCCCGCGATAGCTTATAACTATAAACCCTTTTTAGTAGTATTAATAAACTAAGAACTAGTAAAAAAACGATTATGTGTTTACTATATTAATAAACTTCTTTTTTAAAGGCGTTTAATTATATCGCTTTAAAGGAGTATTAAGTAAGCGTTTAAGGTAATAATAGCGTTAATCTTTTATAAGTTTATAACTACTTATCCTTTTTTTCTTTTTATTTACTATCTTTTATATTATAAATACTAGCGCTATAAACAAAGTTAGCTTATAACCTTATTTTAATTAGCCCTATATAGTTAGCTAGCTAAATATCGTATTTACTACCTTCTTATCCTTATCGCTTAATAAGTATAATCTTAATATAACTTATTAGTATTATTATCCTTTTATTAAAGGAAAATATATATATTTAGATTCGTTTATATATACTACTTATTACGGAACCCTTAACGTTTCTCGTACGTTAAGTAGTCTCGTATAGTTTGTCTAATTTAAATTTACTAGCCGGAAAGGGAGAAGAAGACTTAGTATAAGCTACTAAACCGAATAAGGTAAGGGTATCTTATTATGCGGATTTCTCGGGTTAAAACTAGCTAAAGAAGAAATAAGAAAGAAAGAAAAGGAGTTAAAGGAAGGA
>JAPEBW010002505.1:0-11544 GCA_027405785.1 Ophiocordyceps robertsii
TTTCTAGAGGGTCGGCTTAGGTATAAAGGTATAATAAACCTCGCCCGATTAAGGTATAAAGATATAAAGCATACCTTATAATATTACTTTATACTACTTCTTTATAGGTAGTAAATTATAAGAATTTTCTAAAGAGCTAAAACTATAAAAAGGCGTACTTAAGCGCTTAAGCTAAGAAGGGAGGGGTCCCCCTTAAGGAGGGGCCTTGTTATAAAGGTTTATCCCCTATATAAGGTAAGCGTAATATATAAAACGAATAATTTAAAATAACGTATTACTATTTATACTTATATATATCTTTATTTATACTTACGCTTTATTTTAAAGATATATATTAATACTAGCACGCGTTGCTTATTTTTACCGCGCTAGCTTAGTAAGTATTCGTACTTTTTAAATGCCTATACCCGCCCGCGCTTATATAAAGCTCTTACTAAAGCCTTATCTATATATATATACTACCTTTAAAGGTCTTTAGCGCCGCGTTAAAAGCATTAAAAACGTATTAATATCTTTGCCCGCGGTACCGGTAAAGGACTTAGATTAATTAACAGGCCGCGTTATATACATATCTTATAAAAGCTTTAAAGAGAAGCGAATTAAGCTATAGCTAAGAGGGCTATATATAAGCTACGTATATATAAGCGCGGGCATTTAAAAGAAAGTATTTACTACGCCTTATAGCGTAAGGATAAGGGGATAAGGCGCGGACTAATTACCGCTAGTTAAGGCTAGTACTACGGACTAATTACCGCCGGTTAGGGCCGGTACTATAAACTAATTACCGCTAGTTAGGCCGGTATAACGGACTAATTACCGCACGTAATCGTATATAAAGGTTTAAAAATAGTAAAAAGCTTAATTATTCTTAAAAGCATAGCTAGCTACTTTATACTTAGTCCTTTAAGCTAATTTTAAGGATCTCTAACTATACTATCTATAGTATATAAAATAAACTATAGATATCCTCGTAAAATCGCTTAATAAACTAAGTATAAGCTTAATTAAAAATACTATAGACTATAATCGGGGAAATCCTTTAAATATCCTTAAATATCCCTTAAAAATCGCGGTAAGGTTTATCCCGTATCTTTTAAGGTGCTTTTATAGTTAAAAATAGGTTAAACTATAATTAAGATATCCCGCGGAAATCCTTAAAAATCCCTTAAAGATACTAGCGGAATCCGCTTAATAGTTTTTATGGTATCTCCCTTAATTAAAGATATTATAAACTATAGTTAAGTAGGCTCCTAACCCTTTATAGTTATATCCCGGAAACCTTAGCGGGGTCCGACCGGTAATATTCGTTATATCTTTTTAAGCGAGCCTTCGTAATATATACTTTAAGCGTTCTTATCGCGGGGTTTTATAGGGCTTTCTTAAGAGTAAAGTAAGGAGTTTAAGCATAGCTATTTAGATTTTATAATAACTCCCTTAAGTAAAAAAGAAAAGCTAACGTCTTTATTAGTTTAAAGTAAGGATAAAGTAAAGGGGGTGCTAAGTAATAGCTTCGTAATAGCGTCTTTATATTATATTAGTAGTATACCGTTCTTATCCTTTTAATAGTTTTTTTAGCCTATTTAGCTAATAGTAGCTAAGTAGCTTAAGGTAGTTAGTAAGCGGCTTTATTATAGATCTTTACCTTATATTTAGTTATATAGCTTTATTCTTATTAAGGCGATTAGTGCGTTTAGCTAGAACTTATAATAAAGTTTTTTTAACTTTCTTTTAAGGCGTATATCCGGGCTTTTATTAAGTAATAAGGAGTCTTTATACCGGGGAATGCTTAAGTTCCTTAGCGGGATACGTTATAAAAGACTAGCTTTATTTAAGCCTTATTTTATATTATTATCCTACTTATCTTTCCTACGCCGTTTTTTAATCCTCCGTTAAGTCTCCTATTTTACCTACTAGCCTTATAGACCGCCTATAAGCAAGATATTATATCCTACTTACTACCGCTATTATAGTTATCCCCCGCTCTTTATCGCTAGGCTTTCCGACTTATTATCCTTTTTACGCGGCGCTATTACCTACGCCTTTCCGCTAACTAACGCGCGTCTAGCTACTAAGAAGGTATTAAGGTAAGGGTAAGCTATCCCGCTAATATTAATAAGTATAGTAAGCACTAAAGTATTAAATATCTATATTCCCGCTTAAAAGCGGGTAATAAGGTCTTCGATAGCCTTAATACTTAACTCCTTACTTTTAAGGTTTTAAATATGCTTAATAGTCTTAAAGAACCTTTATATAAAAGGGGCCTTAAAGGTAAGAATATAAAGCGCGTAGTCGGTATAGCTAATAAGGCGGATATTAAAGCTTAAAAACTTTATTGCTTAAGTTAAAGTTAAGTCGCGTTTAGACTCTTCGCGGGCCTATAAGTAAAACTTAGCGTAGTTTATAGCTAGGCGGAAACTTTTAATTATTATAATCTCGTCGCCGGAGTATAAGCCTATAAAGCTAAGTCCGTTAAGGATCGTATTAGTTACTATTAGCGGCTTTTATAGGATCGGGCGGCGGAATATATTGTAAGGCTAGTTATCGCTATCTCCTTTAATTAAGGAAGGACGGCGGATAAACTATAGTAAGGCGCTTATACGCCTTTATATAGCCGGGCTAAGCGTAGCGGTAAGTAGGAAAAGCGTTCGCTAAGCGGGACTAAACGGGTCTTTAAGGCTTATTATAGCTATAAGCTAAGAAGGGGATTTTATAGCACGGGCTAGACCGTATATAAAGTAAGACGGGGTTTTAGCTATAGTCGCTTAAGACGCCGCTATAAACCTAGCTATAAACTAATTAAGCTAGGCCTTAAATACGTAGTTAAGGATAGCGCGGACGTCGTTTTAGTCGTTTAGCTAAAGCGGGTTTCCGCTAGCTACGGCGGCTACTATAAATCTTAGGATTATAGTAAAGTTAGCTAACCTTAAAGCATTAAGTATTAGCTAGTTATTCTGCTAATAAAGATTTCCGGCTACGCCTTAAAAAATATATAGGCGGCGGGGGCTTTTAAATAGTAAGAGCTAGGTAAAAAGTATAGCTAAGTTACTATAAAACCGGCTATTTAAACCTTATTATAGTATAAAGCTAGGAGGCGAGTCGTTTAAGTTAAGTATTTAAAGAGGGTAGTATAGGCCGTCTTTTATAGTATTATAGTTTAGGTTAAATCTATTAGCTTAAGCGCGGCTGCGGAAGGCGGCGTAGGTTTATACGAAAGCTTAAACCTAAAGGTTTTAACTCTCGCTAAGGGACTTAAGGCTATAGAGGATAGCCGCCTCGTTTTTATAGAGCTTAAGAGCTCGCTTATATCCTTTATATTAAAGGCGTAAGAGCTTATAAGAGAGCGGGTTAAAGAAGTAATTGCGGAATAGCTAGTCTTAGTTATAAGAGACGTTAAATAATAAAAGGACTTAAAATAGGAGTATAAAGATTATAAGCTTAAGGTAAAGAAGGTTATATATATAAGAGTAAGCGAGGTGCGGCGGGCTCTTACTAGTAGTAAAGGGAAATATAGTTATAAAAAAAAGAAAGGAAGGGAGAGGGCGGGCGGCGGAGAGAATTTAAATAGGTATACTATAAAGCTAAAAAGGCCTTATTACTTAAGGTAAATAGCGGTATATTATTATTAAAATAATTAATTACCTTAAGCGTAGTAAGTTACGGTTTCTTATAACTTATAGTAGCTTTTAAGTCTTTTGCTTAAGCTTAACCGCTCGATTCTTTTAATCGGAGAGTTTTATATTAAGTTATAAGGGCCGCGCGTTATACTCTTATCCGAACTACTTAAGTAGCTAACTCCTCTTATACTTTTTCGAAGGCTTTTACGATCTTTAGCGAGAAGACCGCTTTTTCGTTTACCTATAAGTTATAGCTACTTAGCTAGCCTTTTTAAGCTATAAGGAACTCCTTCTTTAGCTTTCCGCCGCCTTTCTTTATTATATAGCTTTATAGGATTCGTTTTACTTCTTACTTATTTAAGTAAAGTATCCCTTCGTCTTAAACTAGTCTTAAGCGTATAGCTAGCTTATCCGCTAAGCGTAGTTATATTACTAAAACGACCGGATAAATATTAAGGGACCTTTTTATATCTAACTAGTATATAAGCTATCTTACTTTAGCGGTAACTTTAAACGGCTTAGTATATCTTTTTTAAAGCTTCGCTAGTTTACTATCCGCGACGTAGTAGCCTTTACTAAGCTATAGCTAGACTTAATCGCTAGGCTTAAATTTTAATAAGCGGTATTTCTTATTATATTTATTCTTTATAGCGGCTTAAGCATAAGTAATAGCTAACCTAGCTTCTTCTTATAAGACTTCTTAGTTTCGTAAGTATAAGTAGTTATTAAGAAACTAAAGGCTATTATCTATTCTTATCCTTATAATAAGCTTACTAAGGGCTACGTAAATTACTAAGGAGAAGAAATTATTAAGGCTAAACTAAAGGGCGATTAGCGTATTAGTTTAGCGTAGGTTTAAGAAATTAGCAGTAAAGAATCGTAGCGCGATTTTTATAGTTTAGTTTCGCCTTTTTAATAAGCTATTAGTTTAAGAGTGCTAAGCGGTAAATATAAAAAGCTTTAATCCGAAGGCTTGCTATAAGGTCCGCTAAAATACTAAGGTAAACTTTATATTTTAGTTAGAGATTATCCTCTTCGGAATCTTTTAGTTAGCGCGGAGCAGTTTAGTATATAATGCTTATACTTAGTCTTCCGCTATAAACTAGTTATTACTTAGGATAAGGAGATATATTTTTAAGAATTTACTAGTTATAATTAATAAGGTATTAAAAAAGTTCTTTATAAGATCTTTTTATAAGGATTATTTAGCTTAAACTACTAAAAGCCTAGTAATAAAGTCTATTGCTATTATATAGTATAGAACTAGCGGGCTTTAAATTAAGATAAGCTATCTTAGCGTCTTACTTTAGTCGGTTTAGTTATAGTAGTAAGTATCGTAGCTATTTACGACCTTATCTATATATTTACTAAGCCGTAGGATTAAGAAGCTTTTAGATAAGTCTTACTATATATATATACGACTAATATAAAAGTATTTAGCGTAAATATCTTCGACAATCTCCTTAGTATAAGTCTTAAGGATATATAGTCTCCGGCGTTTATCGTTCTTTATAAAGTATAGCAACCCTTATAACTAAAGGAATAGGAGTCCGGGGACCTTATCCTTATCGCTAAGTTGCGCTATAATTTTTGCTTACTATATATTTTCCGTATATCCGTTGATTATTTTCTAGCGGAGCGGCAATTCGATTAATGCTTCCGCGTAGAGGAATACGCGGTCCGTTATCTCGTCTTTTTAAATGCGTTTTAATTCCCCTTTTTAGTTTAAGGATACCGGCTTATTATCTTAATATAGTAAATATAAAAGCGCGTCCGGTATAACGTTTTCGACGCCTAGGATATAGTATACCTTAAGTAGGAATTAGCTTAAGTATTAAGATACGAGGACTAGCTTATTATTAAATTTTATATTAATAAAGAATAAGGATTTCTAGTATATAATTCCGTAGGTGCTCGCATAGTTAGTAAAGATAACTACTTATAGCGTTCTTATAGATAGTACTATAGTGCGTAGCTTACGTACTACTTATACTAAACCGGCTACTTTAAGTTCCGTAAGCTAGTATTAAGGTTCTTTGCTTTAAAGGGCGCGGCTTAAGTAAAAGATAAGCTAGACCTTAGTTTAAGCTAGCAACGTCTTTTTATCTTATTCCGTGCTTTCTTTTAAGTAAAAAGCTATAGCCGCTACTTTATATTCTTAAGATATATCGATCTAGATAAATAGTTATTAAGCGGGGTCGAAGTAGTAAATCGTCTAAAGCTTAGTAAGTTTCTTAGTTAAGATCGCGAAGGCCTTTTCTTCTTCCGGAGTAAGCTAAAAAGCGGCTTTCGCGGCGTATCGAGCCCGTCCTTAGCCCCTTAAGGGGACTCTTTCTTCCTATCTTACTTAAAGTAGCTCTATCTTTTATTTTTATAAGACGTCGACTTCCTTAGCGAAATACGGGACCGTATAGCGTAGCTACTTAGTAAGGCCGATCTATTTCTTAAGCTATTAAAGGTTCCTTAAGAACGCGATATCCCTTAAGGCTTATACGCGTTTATCTATATTTATTAAGCTAATAGTATTTACTTTAAATCTAAGGAGCTATATAGATAGGTACGCTAAGAAGGACTTTAGTCCGGATAAGGTAATATTATAGTTATAAAAGGCGCGGAATATAGCTTTTAAATATTAAAGGTGTTCTTCGGCCGTATCGGAGTAGATAATAATATCGTTAATATAGGCCGCCGCGTATTCTTAGTATCTATAAAGGACGTTATCGATAAACCTTTAAACGTATACTAAGGAGTTCTTAAAGCTTATAAGTATTACTAATAACCTTTTTAGCTTACGATAGCTTATAACTATAAACCTTTCTTAGTAGTTTTAATAGACTAAAAACTAGTAAAAAAACGATTATACGTCTACCGCACTAATAAACTTCTTTCCTTAAAGGCGTTTAATTATATCGCTTTAAAGGGGTATTAAGTATACGTTTAAGGTAGTAATAGCGTTAATCCCCCGTAAGTCTACAACTACTTATTCTTTCTCCTTTTTATTTACTATCTTTTATACTATAAATACTAACGCCGCGAACGGGGTTAGCCTATAGACTTATTTTAATCGGCCTTATATAGTTAGCTAGCCGAATATTATATCTACTACCTTCTTATCTTTATCGCTTAATAGGTATAATCTTAATATAACTTATTAGTCTTGCTATCTTTTTACTAAAAGAATACGTATATATTCGGATTCGTCTATATATATTACTCCTTTATCTTTCTAAAGGCGGGGAAACGATTAAAGAATATCTTAGACTTTTAATATATATTTTAAGTTTTTAGCATAAATCCGGACGCCCTTATTAATAGTAAGTTTAAGTAGGTCCTTAGTTTAGCCGATTTTAAGTTTATAGTTTATAGTAAGATCCTTTTATAGGAAGTCCTTAGTAAGGTCTATTTTATCCGGATTTTCTATAAGGGCTTCCGCTAAGGGAGTAGTAGTATTAACCTCTTTATATAGCTAAAACTACTTATTAAGGTCTATAATTATCCTTACCTTTTAGCTTTAGCGGAGTACTAGTAGTTCCTTAAAATAGTTTATCGCTATAAAGCTCGTATAATTCTATATTATTATCCGGGCGAGCTTAAGGTTATCGGGGAAAAATATTATATCACGCCTTAACGGCGGCGCCCGGACTTATATAGGTAAGGCGTAGCTAGAACTAGCTAAAATCGTTATAGTAACTAAGTAGATTACCCGTTTATATATCGCTAGTCTTAGCCGGACTATCTTAACTTTAGCTTTAATCCCTTTATAAGCCCTAATCCGTAAGATTAATATAAAGTTAATAAAGTCCTTTAAGTAAAGAACTAAAAAGTCTTAGCTAAGTAATATATTAGCCGCTAAGCGTTTTACTATTTAAGCGCTAATCCTTACCTTTATAACTGCAAGGCTACTATCTAGCCTTCTTAGTATATAAGCGGTAAATTCCGCCTATCTAATAGTAGCTATTCTTCTTACTTCTTAAATAGGAATTCGTTAAGAGGAGTTTATAGTTACGTCTTAAAAGGTCTTTACTAAGTCGGCTTAAATAAGGCTTTAGTTTACCTTAGTATCTATATAGGCTTTAATACTTATCCTAGGCCTTTCTTTTCTATAGACTAATAAGCGTGCGTAAGTAAATTATAACGGCCTATTAAGGTTTAATAGCTAGATATTAAGGGAAGCCTTAACTATTTTAACGCTTTATAGCTTTTAAATAACTACTTACTATATTAAGCTATATCTTTATATAGCAACGTCTTAGCTAAGGTTAAGGGGGTGTTTATCTTTAACGTATCGGTAAAGCCTATTCTTTAAGGGGAATGCTTCGCCGTAAAATCCGCCCGCTTTATCGGCCTTCTATACTAAGTCTACTATAGTATAGATTGCGGTTTCCTTTAAGCTTTTATCGGTATCCGACTAAGCTCCTTCCGTATTATACTCTTTATCCTTTAAATAGTCGTCGGTCTTTACTATAGTTCCTTCTTTAATTGCGGGGTATACCTATTTTAGCTTTAGCGTTAGCGAGCGTATAGTCTTAAAGGTCCTTTTTCTCTTAAGCCGGAGGACCTCGACTTATATTCTTAACTATTTAGGCGGGTTTCTTCCTTAACTTAGCGAGCGCTATAAGGCTTAAGGTATATTTATCCTTACTAAGCGGTTTAAAAACATAACCCTTAGTCTTAATAAGCCTTTAATAAATAGCTAAGGCGTCCCGGACTATCCTTTAAGTATATATAAGGTACGGCTAGTTAGCCCTCGCTTTTTTATAGGTTAAACCTATTTCTTTTACGCTAGTAAATACTTTTAAGATCCTTAGGTATATTTAACTTATAGCTAAGGAAGAATTTCCTTATATTCGTTAATCTATTTATTAATATCCTTATTCCTTACTAAGCGTCGTAAAGATTCTTATAGGTAAACGTTTAGCTTTTAATAAATTACTATAGTTAAGTAGTCTAGCTAGTAAAGCGCGGCCTTAGCTTTATATTATAAGCGCGATATCTAAGACTTAAAGTCGGATCTTACTACTATATCTTTAATAGTAAAGTGCTTTTTATCGAGTGCTTATATTACTATATCTAAGCGGATTCCGAACCGTTTTTATAAGGCGGATATTTATTAGCTTAGTCTAACGCTAAGCTTACTAAGTTCTTCTTATTATAGTTTTAAGAGGTCCCTAGAATACTATTCCGCCGCACTTCTTTAAAGGAAGGAGGGTAATTAAATAGCTAATTCGTTTGCGTAGGCCTCGCTTTTATTAGTATTTCGGCGGATAAAGTCGATAAAACGGTCTACTCCTTAAAATATATTAGCTTTATTATCTTCTTAGACTTTATTAAAAGATACTTTTAAAGGTCTTATTAGGTTAAATCTCCTTATATCCTCGGCTTATAGTTAAGGTTTTTCCTAAGGCTTAATAAGCGCGTCTTCTTTTCTTAGTGCTTAAAAGAGACTAAGGAATTATTCGTTTAATATTGCTACTATTCTTACTAAGGGGCTTAAGGCTATACTTAATCTTAGTATCTACGCGCTTAGTATAAATAAGTTTAGCCCGCTAAGGGTATCGCTTACCGCGTCCTTATCGCTTATTATTAAGGTCTTAGTCTTAATACTCTCGCTAGGTACTTAACCTTCTGTTTTATACGCGTCTTAAAATCCGGTACGCTATAAGGCCCCCGGTATAAAAGGCTTGTTTTTATAAATTAAAAGTCCCGAAAATGCCTTAGTTAGCGCGGCTATAGCGGATAAGGCTAAATAGTAATACTAAACTAAGAAACTACTAAGTATTCTTTAAAGCGGATTTCCGGTTATAGCCTTTAAGCTAAACTTTATTAGCAATACGCGGTAAAAATATCCGCTAAGCTTATCGTCTTAAAGAAAGAGTAACTTTATTATAAGCTTAATCTAAAGGGTATTTAGTAAGTAAGGAGCTAGATAGTTTTAAGGTCGGCTTATCTTTACTTTTTCTATTTAAAGGATAATTAATTTATTTAAGTAATACTAAATTTAGTTTACTTAGTTATATAGATTTTATCGTTTTATAGTCTATCCTTTATTAGTATTTTAAAAGCGGATTGCCTCTTAAAAGGTAGTAGTCTTAGCTTAGCTAAGCGGGACTTATTCTATATCCTATTTAGCTTTATAAGCTATCGCGGTATAGTACTTTAAAAAGGGGTAAAGGAGATTATTAAACCGATATACTTAGTAAGCCGCGGCCTCTTCCGCTTTTATAGCCTACTTATCTTAAAGTTCTATTATAAGCGCGTTAAGGAAAAGGTACTTATTATTAAGGTTAGACTTAAAGGCTAATAAGAGCTTCTTACCGAAGAAAATATCGTTTAGCATTTAACTTCTTATAAGATAAGTACTTAATCGTGCGATATAGTTGCTCTTAGCTTAGCGGATATCTAAGGGATTTCCGTTTAAATAAGTAGGAATTGCTACTAATTACTACGCCTTATAGCATAAGGATAAGGGGATAAGGCGCGGACTAATTACCGCTAATCGGGGCTAGTACTATAAACTAATTACTACTAATCGGGGCCGGTACTATAAACTAATTACCGCCGGTCGGGCCGGTATAATAAACTAATTACTATATATAATTATATATAGGGGTTTAGAAATAGTAAAAAGCTTAACTATTCTTAAAGGCATAGCTAGCTACTTTATACTTAGTCCTTTAAGCTAATTTTAAGGATCTTTAACTATACTATCTATAGTATATAAAATAAACTATAAATATCCTTATAAAATTGCTTAATAAACTAAGTATAAGCCTAGTTAAAAATACTATAAACTATAGTTAAGGAAATCCTTTAAATATCCTTAAATATCCTTTAAAAATCGCGGTAAGGTTTATCCTATATCTTTTAAAGTGCTTTTATAGTTAAAAACGGGTTAAACTATAGTTAGGATATCCCGCGGAAATCCTTAGAAATCCCTTAAAGATACCGGCGGAATCCGCTTAATAGTTTCTATAGTATCTCCCTTAGTTAAAGACGTCGTAAACTATAGTTAGGTAGGCTCTTAACCCTCTATAGTTATATCTTAAAAACCTTAGCGGGGTCCGACCGGTAATATTCGTCGTATCTCCTTAGGCGAGCCTTCGTAGTGCGTGCTTTAAGCGTTCTTATTATAGGGTTTTATAAGGCTTTTTTAAGAGTAAAGTAAGGAGTCTAGGCGTAGCTGTCTGGATTTTATAATAGTATTACTATTTAAACTTATATATATCTTTATTTATACTTACGCCTTATTTTAAAGAGATATACTAGCGCTAGTCCGCCTTGCTTATTTATACCGCCTATATATAATAAGTACCTATACTTTTTAAATGCTTATACGCTTACTTACGCTTACCTATATACGCACTCGCCCTTACCCGCCCTCGCCTGCTTATATATATATATTATACCTTTAAAGCTCTTATTAAAGACCCTTACTTATATATATACTTATATATAGCTATAGCTTAAGGTGTTTTATAGCGTTATAAGAGAGATTGTTAGCTTAAGGCATTATAAGGGGAAGGGGATTAAAAAGAAGACGCGGTAAGGGCAGTAAGGGTAGTAAGGGCGCTTATAGCACTAGCGGCCGCGATATAGCTATATCGCCGCCGCCGGTATAGTATTAAGGGAATTAAGCGGCCTTAACCTACCGGGTTAAGGGCATTAAAGGCGAGCTTATAACCTTGCCCGCGGTACCGGTAAAAGGCCCGGATTAATTAACGGGCTATATTATACGCGAATCTCGCAAGAGCTTTAAAGATATATTTTTTAAGCGAATTAAGCTATAGCTAAAAGCGCGGCTACGTATATAAGCGCGGGCGTAGGCGGGCGCGCGGGTATTTAAAAGGTATAGGTACTTGCTATATATAGGCGGTATAAATAGGCGGGGCGGGCTAGCGCTAGTACGTATCTTTAAAATAAGGCGTAAGTA